>VZUA01047438.1:5708-16518 GCA_013401035.1 Horornis vulcanius
AAAAAAAACTTGGAGAAAACAAATGCTCCCCTCCAGCCCTACCCAATATATTTGGGTTTTGTGATGTCACCTGCTGTGAAACAGGTTTGTGCATGTGTGGCCCTGCCAGGACCTTGGTTTGTACAGCCTGCATTGGTAGGATGCCATTCTTTCCCATGTGCCAACAGAGTTTTCCACTGGCCTGCAGGTTGCCACCCAAAATGTCACAGTACATCCCCTCCCTGGATGCTGGAAAGTGCAGGTCTTGCATCACATGCAGATGTCAGAATTTGTAGTAGGGGGAAAAAGGCTGAGATTTTGTTGCTGTTGTTGCCACCAGTCTTAGAACAAATATTCAGGTGTACATTTGCCCTCACCATGGGTGCTGATGTAATCACGATTCCTATTTATTGTGTGCCTGTTCAAAACTGCTCCGTGCCAAAGTTACAGCCATGGTACACAGTGGCCTAGAGCATGAAAAAGCAGTGATCCTACATCAAATGAGTTTTGTTTCTATTTTTCTTTTCTTTGTTTTCTGACCTCCTCAATCACTAATCACAGGCACAGAGATGAAACCTGCCCATGGCTGTATCTCTAGACTCCCACTGACTTGGAGTGAGATTATACAGTGGGACCTGAAACCAGAGGTTTTGCCTTGGTTTTATTTTTCATTCTGAAAAAGAAAAACTAGACAAGGGACTAGTCAGAGCTCAGAATTGGAAATTCGAATCCCCAGAGAAATTATTTCTGTGCACCTACACCTTGAAAATAGGTTGTTTTCCTACTTCTTTGTGTTGATGTCTCAGATGCTAATTGCCTAATTAACAAGCTGACATGATCTCCACTGCTGAATAACTGAGCAAATTAGGATAGTGCTACATGTGTGTTACTTGAAGGACATGCTTCAGCTGGGATTTCCTTGAGCATCACGTTCCTGCGGAAACCTAATGAAACTGCTTTGTATTAAGTGCCTGTGATGATGTTTCTGACCTTTTGTGCTTCCTCTCCATTCTTGGAAAAAGCACCTGCATTTTGGGGCCAACTTGCTATGCATGTAAATCACCATAAGTGGTGAAATGACTTTTTCTGGATTTGACAGAGAGCACTAAGCATTGTGCTTTTGTTCCCTACGCTGCTGAATACGAGCAGGCTAACTATACATACTGTGAGAGCTGTTGTATCACGCTGTTAAAACCTAAGGAGCTTTTTATTGGACTTCCATGCTAAATAACTTCAAAGGTACCACCTGGTGCTTTTATATAAATTATAAATGTTTTAAAAATACTTCAGGAAAAACACTTTAATAGCACAGTTGCCCACTGCAGTGTCTCGTGCTATGTAAACTTTTGGTTATGGCTATTTAGCCCTTCCCCCACCAATGACAGTCTGCTACACGGGATTCAATTACAACTGTTTATTCAGCTTAAATCAAAGGTTTCTTTAGATATTAGGTCTTGGAGCATTCATTCTTGACTTGTAGGTTTGGTGGGAAACACCCACAAGTATGATTTTTGCTGCAGTCCCCCAGACAGCTATTGTAAAAAGTGGCATAAAGAGCATCAACAAAATAAAACCACTGTAGCTTCAGAGAGGAACACAGAGCTTTCCATGAGTTTGATCCCACTCAGCTTTACTGGGAGCTGTGGAACTCTCATCTCTGGTATTCAGAACTGCAGGAATATCAGGAGTGAAGCCCTGCAGCAGATCTGGAGGGTCAGTTCTGGGTGATGTGTGCAGGGCAGATCAAGGATGATGCTCTCCTGTTAAGAGGCTGTGTGAGGCCAGTGTTGGCTCACTGTTGTACCCCTTAAACAGGGCTGAAGTGCTGCTGTGGGGCAAAGGTTTCCTGCCTTTTAAGCTTGGTTATTTTACTTAGGCAACCTTTCTTCCTCTGCTTTTCTGCTCTCCTCATTAGTGTTGACTTCAGGGTGTTCCCTTGTACCCCTTCTAAGGAATGTATGATCTTTGATACAAAAGTGTTCACATGTGCTGGGGCTGGGTCTGTAGACTTAACTGCAGTTGGAAATGGAGCATCAGCTTGGCAGTAGGATACTGTGATCATCATTTCCAACGTGGTCCAGAGCCTCTGGGTGGAACTTGGCTGCTGGTGGAGCTGGATTGTTTCTGTTTGGTGGTGAGGTCACTGGTGATTAAACTGGAAAACAGAGAAAAGCTTCCTCCCAAATATTTGCATAACGCTGGCCAAGTTGGTCCTGTGAATTTCAACAGTACAGGAGACCTGCAAGGTAGCTGGGAGTTTGATTTTGAGCAAGGGTTTTTCCTAGAATAGGCAGCTATTTGCTGTGCATAACTCTTGTGACCATCAGCTGTGCGTGGGCTTACAGTACACTGCAGATCAAAGTATTATTTCTGCTGGCCTTGAAACTGCTGCCTGGAGTGAGATAATATCTGCAAATGATGCATTGTAACTGTTGACACGGGAAAACTGTTTTGCAATCTAGTACAGCAAAAAATAAATTAAAAAAGCAATTGGAGAACTTGCAAATGCAACAATCCTGCAAATATTATTTCTCTCCGCCTTCCTATTTATTCATACATTTGTAAATGCCAAAATGTCTTTTACCTGCCCTTTCTCAAGGGCAGATCCCTAGTGCCATAGTAATTGAAAATTAAGAATTTACAGTATCGTAATTAAATTCTACCCTTTGAACTCGTGTGGACTCTAGCTGCATATTAACAGCTTCCCACGCAGATCATGAGTGGCAAGAAGTATTTTGATCACCAACTGCTGCAAGATAACATAACAAGCTCTGACAGCTCCCTAATTACCAAACTACCCACTAGTTAAAAACTCTTTCATACTATAGCAATTCTCTTCCTTGCACATAAGTCAAAAGGTATAACTAATTTGTCCTTTAATTGATATCTATATTGCTGTTTAAATAAAGGGCACATTCTGCCCCAATATGCTTAAATATTAATTTGTCATCTATGAACTGAATTTGGGAAATAATTAGAATGACTAAGACTTTTTCATTGGTTTTTACCAATTTTACCACGAAACATTTACATCTTATTTGATCATTAGTCATGTTTAGTGATTGGCAAATCATGTCTAGTGATCCTGAGCAAAGCTGAATTTCAAATGCTTCTGTACACATACAGGATTCCCTCCAGTCCAAGTCCCAGTGCTTGTGGCTGGGTACAAAACAATAAATAATTAAGCCTTAAAAAAAGGTTGCAGAGTGGGCAGACCTGGCACTTGGACAACAGCAGAGGGAACCAAGTCGTGCCTGCAGCACAACACCCCCTTCCTTGTCCATAAACTCATCAGGGTTATGCTGATTATACTCATTAAAACTTTTTCCCCACACCAAGGAGGGGGAGATGGCTCTGCTGGCTCAGCTACCCAGGACCCCACCAAAATTGGCCCCTGCCCAGCAGCCAGTGCCATCTCTCTGCTTTTCCTGTTGCTGGCTATAATTTAGGAGAGAGATGGAAAAAAAAAATTTTAAAAAATAGGTTCTGGTGGCTTGCCAGTTTGGAAGGAAGAGTGGGAAGGTGATATGGAAGCTGCTGTAACTACATTTTCAGCACAGACACAAAGAGCGAAATCTGGGTGGGTCTGAAGGTGGGAGAGGGTAGAACTCTCCACCCTCCTGAGATGTTCTGCTCCCAGGAGCTCTGTTCTTTCCAGAGGGACGAGGACAAGGGGCAGGTGCTGCCAGGGGTGCTGTGCAGCCCCTCTGGAGGAGGCGGCTCCAGGGATGCGCTGCCGGGAGCGCTGCCGGAGGAACGCGCTTCGCCCCGGGCTGGTGATGGCAGCGCCGCGGGTTATCGAGCAGCTCCTGAATTCCTGCTCCTCCCGAGCCCCTTGTGATCGAGCTCTTGCCTTAAACTGCAGCCAGAGGAGGTGGGAGACCACTAATGAGGCCGGTTTTGGGACATTCCTCGTGCTGTGTAAATACCCCTCAGGGAATGTGCTGTAGGCAGAGGTAGTAAACGCTGGTTTTGTTTCTGCTTTTCTCTTTTGTTCAATGCCTGGCATGAATTTAATAGGAATGCTGCCTTCAGCGCATGTAAATACAATAGGATATTTTGATGTTGATGACTAAGATTCCCTACGTTGTTTAGGTACCTAAAAATGCAGGCAAGTGCTCCTGAGAGCATCACTCTGTGCCTCGCTCCGTCAAGGCTCCGGCAAGAGCAGAGGCTCAAATGAACCCACAGTGCTGGCTGTACCTTGGCTTGCCACTCCATCCTTCTCCTCTGGCTTTCATGATGCACAAAACAGACTCAATTTCTTACGTGAACCTTCTCCCTTCAACAACAGAACGTCCAAACATTGCAAACCTTCCTTTAATAATCACCACTGAACTCAAACTGGTTGCGCTCGGCCGGTGAACGGCACAACAGATCTATGCTCTTAGAGCACACAAGCAAATCTGAGGCCTCTGAAGAACAAAAGAGGGTCAAAATGTTTCTCAGAAAACTTTTTCATGCTTCAGTTTGTTCTTTTTTTTAATGGCAGGGCAGAACATTATTGATCTAGCTAAGAACAGTCTCTCCACAGCAGAAAAACAAGTTACCCAGAACAAGAATATGGTGACCTGAGTACAAGTTACTCAGGAGAATCATTAGTTAAAACTTCAAATTATTTTAGCAATCATTTTTTTTCTTTGTAAGGAATTTCTGGGTCATGCTTTTAATTCTGGCCAAAGCAGAGTCAGCTCAGTGAGGAAAAATGTAATTGATAAGAACACCTGATGAGACAAAAAAAAAAAAAAAAATAAAAAGACAGTGTGGCTCTGTCATTAAAATATTTTTGACAAGCTGCCTTGCTAGTAAGAAATACCTGTGTGCTCTTGCTTTTCCACTGGAAAGAGAAAGAAAATAGTGCAATGTAACAGGAGGAGAATTGCTGGCAGTCTGAGAGATTTTTGGTAAACTTTCACTTGGTGCCAGCTCCCCCAGATTCATTTATGCGTGAGTCAAATGTTGAAACATAAACCTAACGTAGGTGACACTGTGGAGAGGAAAAAGGGGATGGTCACTCAAGTGACAGACCAGCATGTGCATATTCTGGGATGAATATTATCCAAAATGAAACTGAATATTGATCCACTCACTACTGCTCTGTACAACATGTTGTGGATGATGTGTCCAGGGAGCAGCCCTCTGGTCTGGTTACAGAAAAGCCAATGAAAGTCCCCTCCATGCCTCCCAAAAGAAGGAATATTTCTATACAGTTCATAGCAGAAAGTTTACATCCATGTGATTTTCCCACTGTTTCTGTGTTTGCTTTGGACCCATTCAAAGACTCTTTCCTTCTGTGTGCCCCTGTGGATGGTGTGAAACTCCTTATGTGGAAAGCCTCAATGCCTTTGTGGGGTGACAAGTTGGTCATGGCCCATCAGAGTGACTCTCATCAGAAGCAGGTGGAGGGAGGGAGGTGAGCAGATACCACAGGTTTAATGAAAAACCAATTCTCTGCTTCTCTGGGTACAACCACCTGGCTTTTTGTATCGACTGCTGAAATGTTCTGTAATTGTGTAAAAGGGACCTCTAGACAGAAATCTATTTTTTGTTCCTCCTCTCCTTTGTATTAAGTGAGCTCTTCTGTAATGTTACTTTTTATAGCCTATAATCACGGTAATTATGTTTTGTTGAATCTTTCACAGTAGTCTAACATTTAGTAATGTTTATCTCACTGTGCTGGGACTGGAAATCTTCCCTGCCATCAGATGCTAATTCTGTTATATTGTTGTGGCAATATGGGAGCTAAACCTAAGTGCAGTTGTTACTTGTTACTGTTGTTACCTTTGGCAAATGATTTTGGTTATTACAAGTAGCTGCATTTGGAAGGTCAGTATTAAGCAAACCATGAAGAAGATAAGAGCATTAATAGAGACATTTAAATATCCATATAAAACACAGAGTTGTTGCATTGGTCAGCATCCAGCAATCAACAGGCCTTGCTTTCAGCATTGTGCTCATTGAAATGATTACTTTTTGTTGAAGATCCTCTTGTGTGCTTTTTCAACAGAATGTACTTGTATCCAAAACTAACTCGACCAGAGACATTCTCCTAAATGCTAATATTAGTATAGTCTTGCCAGCTTATTTCTATAAATGCTAGACTAGATAACATCCTTATATCATCAGATCAATAAGAGGAGGTATTTCAAAGGACAGAAGTTTGTAGAATTAACACTGTGGTTTCTGTCACATGCTCTGGAAAAGGGAAATGCTCGTCCCTTTCTCTCCCTGTCATCTGCTCACTTGCTCTCCCACTTTATGACTGGTATTGCTCTCTGTGCTGTACACAATCACCATTAAACTCAATTGAGGCACTTCAGGACAACAGCAGAACTTACCCCAGCTGTTTATTTCTCATTGTGTTTCTCCAGCCTGGCCTGCTGTCATCTTTCCAAGGCAATATCCTCAGCTGGCAAAAACCAGCTGCAGTATGTAAGCTGGTGTCAGTCAGGATGCACCCTGTAATAAAGGCACTTTTATGAAATGTCTCTCTGGTTGTCAGGTGCTTGAGGTGGTTGCTCAGAAGCCACAGACCCTGGAGTGTCAGTGGGGCAGATACAATCCCCCCCAGACCTTGTCTGCTGCCCACGGCCCATCAGTTACAAAGTGGATCTTAGTGGGTTTATGTTCATCCCAGGCTGCAGTAAACTGGAATAAGACTGATCAAATGGCTGATATTCAGCTAAAAGCGTTGCTGCTGTGGCTCACCCTTCCCTCAGATGCTCATTAGCTGGGAAATGCAGTCACTACAGCCTCTGCCCCGAGGCCAATCCTGTGATACCCCCTGTGCACTAACAGGGAGAGATTGCTCCAGCAGGAGAGCAAAGCCAGCAGTAAAGCTCCTGCCTTAAGTGGGATGACACAACAGTGCTTCAGAGCACGATCTCTCCCAGCTTCTCTGGGGTTTGTGTCATACAGCTGCAGGCCCTTTGAATTGGATTTTCTGTATTTCCAGTGGCCACAGCAAGGCCCCCGTGCACCCAGGAGGGGTGGCTGGGGTCAGCTCCTCTCAGTCCTTGCAGAGCAGGGGCAGCTGGGACTCAGAGCAGCACAGAAACCCCCAGGGGCTGACCTGGCATCGTGTCACTGTAAATTATATTTAAACTGCTGCAAAGGTAAATGGGTGCCCATGAAGGCAGGTGGCTGTGGGTGGCATATGCTGTGTCACGAGTGTTTAAGGGTGAGAACCAGAGAGAAGGGAGTGTCTCATCTCCTTCTGCAGCTCCTTTCAGGCATCACTTGGCATCTCTTCACCAAGAGATTGTTTCTCCTCCAGGTTTTTATGAACTTGTCATCTTCTCTGTCTGGAGACAACACCACCTCTCCCCACAGGTTTTTATTTTGACTCAATGAGAGGGAAAGTGAACTTCATGTGTCCTGTAGCTACTGTGGGGAGCACAAGAATGCTGGAAGCAAGGTGATCTTT
The DNA here is from genome assembly GCA_013401035.1 of Horornis vulcanius. Taxonomy (NCBI): domain Eukaryota; kingdom Metazoa; phylum Chordata; class Aves; order Passeriformes; family Scotocercidae; genus Horornis; species Horornis vulcanius. Next base: position 13,114 of record VZUA01047438.1, read on the forward strand.
GGAGTGGAGCTCTAAGGAAGCACAGCAGAGTGAGCCCTGAGATGCAGCATAACCATAACAAATGATTTTATTTTTTTGTTGGGACATTGGTCAGCTGCCACTGTTGCCTCTGCTATCAAGGGCCTGATGGTGCTCTGGGATATACAACTTTCCTTCTCCTAGAACAGTCTCCTTGGCATGAAATGTCCCAGTGCTCTGTTCACCAATAGAATCCCCAGCCTACAATTTTTTAAAAGAAGAGCAATAATGAGTGCAGCATCTGCTTGCAGAGCTTTGTGCTGCAACAAACTTCTAATATAAGAGAAGTCATTATTGATTTCTAGTGTTATTTGAGTTTCTTTGCCTGCCCACCACTCTGCTCCAGTGCTTCTGACAGGCAATTGGCTGTCAGGTCCTGGAGCAGGAGCCAGCAAGATAAATCCCATACAGGATTTGAGCATCAGTGTAAGGCTTGGGCAAAATTCAGGTTCCTGTGCCTGGAATTGCAGCTGTGAAAGCTCATCCAGCTACCTGCTCTGAGAATGCCTAAATGCTTTGATTTAACAGCATGCCTCAAGTGACTGGATGAAATGTGCCAGTACTTCTGGAAGCAGCGTCCTGATTCCAGGACTTCCACCTTTCCAGAGGCAGTTTTCAGATTTATTTTTCCCTCCACTACCCCAGAAGGGCTGCTCTGCCTATGATTTATTGACCAGGGTGCTCAGCAGAGGTGGGTGATGACAACCTCTGGGTCTCTGCTTTGCTGGTTGAAGGTTTTATCTACAAAACCTCATGCAATGAAAAGAAAAGCTCCAGCACCGTTAATTTTAGCTTTTTTGGCACTAAATGGCTGATTGGAGCCCATGTTCTGGTACAAAGGCTGTGAATTTGTGTGTTCAGAGAGGGTCCTGGGTGGGACCTTCCCACAGGAAAGTGTTGGGAGTAGGGCACCTGGAGCTGAGGATTAATTCTTACATCTGACCCACATCTGCTGATGGGTAATTGACAAAAGTAGTGATTTCAGGTACTGCAGGCTCCAACAGGCACTGTGTAAGTGAAGGAGCTGTAGCACCAAACTTTACTAGATCTGCTCAAAAATTTATAACGTTTTCTTGCATTTTACCCATCCAAGAATTTTTCCCCCCTTTCGTGTTTTCTAGTGGTACTTTTAAAAACATTTTAGAAATGAAAAATATTATCCATCTAAGTATCATTGAAGGACAAATGCAAGTTGTAGCATCGGCTGTAATTATTCACTTGTGTTCCTTGAAATGCCATTTTTAGCCAGATTTCCACATTTTACAAATGTCTTCTGTGCCAAATCATCCATGGAAGGTACAAATCATCTCAATTGTTAAATTCATTAACCTAACAAACTGTGGACTAAAAGCCACATTTAAAGCATGCATCCTAAATAGTATTCTCATTATGTGGAATCAGATTAGTCCCTAATCAAATTTGATTTGGAGCTTGGAGCAAAAGGTAATGGAGTATGACCGCTGATGCAAAACAAGGGTAGGTGAAGTGAGTGTCTAGCACCACAATACCCCCATTCTGTGCTGTTCCAACCAATTCCAGCCTTTCTGAGCTCTTCCATAATTTTGTAAACAGATTTGTGCTTGTTTAGCTCCTTACCTCAGCTTCTCACACACACATGACATCTGCTAAGGAATTTGCAGATATTTGTCCCAGCAGCTTGATGTTTTTGCACATTCCTGTCACTGATGTAACTTTAATAGCATGGACCAATAATAATTATCAAAGTCTGTTGTTGCTGTGCCAACAGACTGAGCAGTGATGGGACACCGTGGTCTGAGACCCAGTAGAGACAGAACAGGAGAACATTTCTGATTCAGAAAGTTTGCTGTATAAATAGAGAAGGCAGGACAGGGTAGAACATGCAAACAGAACAGGGGGAAATGCTAAATAGAGACAAATTCTATGGTCAATTATTTCTCTCCCAGAAAACAAACATGAGGAGAAAGACTTGCAATAGAAAGGAGGGGAAGGACTGAAAAAGCCCATATTGTGCATTGGGATAGTGGATTTTTCCTAGGGATTTCCAAACACATCTGAATGATGTTCCTTAATGAAGATTTAGGAAACCATCTTTTCCCCAGTTGCAGTCTTAGGTCTTCTAGCTAACACATTGCAATGTCCTATTTACTTCATGCTGGAATATTCAGTATGTTTTTGAAAAATTAGATCTGTCCTACAGCTTTGGTAAAGCACCAAGATACAAAAGGCAAACAAAGGTTAACATTGAGGTTTTCTACTGGGTTTTAAATTCTCCCTTTTTGAAAAAACAGACTTTCTTAGAGCATCCTTTGAAAGCCTCCCATTCATGCACTGTCATAGGAAATTCTTTTGTTTGCCATTGGCTAATTAAAGCTGTAGCTGTTTACAGGATAAATGAATCCCATATCCCAAAGTTGCTTTAGCTCTTTAGTTGGGTATCAACGAGGACAAATGGACTGCATTTACAAACATTAAAGAAAAAATATTTAATAAATAACAATTGATGTTCAGAAGCCCCACTGTCAGCTCTTTGGAAAGCAGGAGAGAAATTCCTGTAAAAGTGTGGTCAAGGACACGACGTGAGGTTACCACAAAGCAATTTAGCAGATAAGAGTGTGTGTGACAGTGCTGAGGTCATTGCCAGCCTGCTCATGAGCTGCTCCCAGCCTGATTTGTGACCAAGTTTTAGACACCTGAGATTTGTGGCTGTCTGTTTGCAGCAGCCAGTGCTCTGTCAAAGTCCTTGCAGATTTTCCTGCAGCAGGGCAAAATATGGTCCCTTGTTCTACCAGCTCCACTGGCAGGGTAACACCTTCACTCAGATTCTAAAGTTGGGTGGGGTTTTATTTGTCACAGCCACCTCAAAGCCACCATCAGTAATCTGGTGCAGACAGCAATCTTTGGTAATAAATGGGTAAAAAAAATTAGTCAGTAAAAATTACAGTGATTTTCCATAACTTGCCCTTAAAACTGAGATTACTTTTTCTTTGTTTCACTATAGAATTAAAAGAGTTTTCCATTTTCTTTTCCTCTTTGCAGGTAGTTTCTTTTCTTCAATCTTCTCAAAAATTTTAGAAGATAAAAAAAGCTCCTCAGACCAAACGCTTCAGAGAGACCTAGAAAATTAATGGGATAGCTGGTTCTCTTATTATTCTCCTTTTTAAGCTACAAAAGTTTTAGATTTTTAACTTTTTGGCCCTTTTAAGTAAATTTATAAGGAGTAAGGAGTTTTGATTCTCACTTCAATAAGGTCTGACTTTCTTCTGCTGGAAGAAAATGGGGTTATGTAATTTGAACTATTTCAAAACCTTTCTTTTTGCTAAAATAAAATTCCCTGTTTCTGCCAGTTTAGCACCTGCCCACAAGTAGTCATTGTGGGGACTTGTGGAGTATTATTTGGTGTCAGCA
>VZUA01047442.1:7827-31945 GCA_013401035.1 Horornis vulcanius
TTTTGTGCAGGAAACGGTGTCACCCAGTTCTCCTGCCTTGACACTGATTTCACTGTATTTAATACCTAGAACTACCTAGAGAGATCCTTTTATTGGAATTTCACGGGGCTGAATGTGTCCTTGCTGGATTTCCAGCCTCTATTTCCACACTTCCAGACAGAAATGAAGTTTGAGTTGAGGTGCTGCGATCACATCCTTAACTCACTACCCCATTAAAGGTGCTGCAATACAGATGGAGGCAGCACTGGCTTCTCTGTTCATTGCTTGCTATACAAGCCTTTGGTATTACTCCCTTTATTTCACCTAACTACTGACATTGGAGCCAGAGGGCATTTCAGACTGCTCCTCTGTAATAGAGTCCATCCCCTCCATCACTAACTACTTAAAACCATTTCTTTCACAGTTCTGCATCTTCTTTCAATCTTTGCTTGGCATTCGAGCAACCCTAATAAAATTAAGGGTTACCAAACCCACTCAAGGCTTTAAGTATTCTGCTAACTAGCCATGAAATGCTTTTGTTGCATCTGTTTACAGTCAGTGAGAAAAGAGTAAGAGAACAACCCATTTGATGCTAGTGACTGCTCACTCACTCAGCTCAGTACACTGTGCACACTGAACTCTGACATAAGCCTTGGCGAGAATTATTTTTGTTGGCATATCGATACATTTAAAAATGTTCCAGCTGAACTTAGGAGGAAGCTGTCACATGCTTTCTTTAAGAGCTACAAAATTTATGGGTACGTTTTGCCATTCTAATCACTCTTAAATATTCTAAGCGATAGAAACATGATTTTCCAGACAGGAGTCAAAGTTTCTTTTCCCTTGGCTTTATCTTGATTTTACATTTCTTTTGCTGTTAAAGATTATATAAGAGAACACCTTATCCATAATGGAAAGCTAGTCATTATTTTCATAATTAATTAAACTTTCTTTGCTATGTTATCAATAGTTCAATTAACTGTTCTGTAGGCCTTTCTCAGGTCTTGTAGTTACTTGAAAAGAACTGTAAATCCTCTTCAACATCTCTTAAATATAGTTTCCCAACTGTTTTTGCTCCTACTGTGGTATTAAACTTCTTTTGTGGCTAAACTATATATGTTCTCCAGCAGGTTAGAAACTTCCATGTCATAAAGTACTCTACTATCACTCCTTTAGCAGCTACTTCAAGTTTCCTCTTTGAAAATCCCACTTTCATGCTGCTTCTTACTGTTCTATCTCCTTCCAGGCATATACTGTTACAAGCTTTGCTATTGCTTCTGCTGAAAGTGGTTTTGAGAACTTTGTATAAAATTCGGCTTTTTACCCTTCCTTAATGAAAACCAAACTTTGAGAAAATCCAGATCTGCTTTTCTGAAGGCCAACATCATATGGCCAGATGTTTTCAGTGACTAATCTAGGTTATGACCTTTCTCTGAAAGCATAAATCTAAAATCTGAAATAAGAAGTAGCTGAGAGAAAGGAAGCAAACAACTAACTACCATGAGGTATGAGATTAAAAAAAACAAACAACTACCAACTTCCCAAACCACTTTTTGCTCTTGGCTAGAAAGACTAGAAAGTGATTTAAGAAGACTACCATATACCATATAGTTCCCTAGTAATAATTATATACACCCAGGTCATTTCTTGTGAATATTGCTATAGAGAAAATGTACACAGAGACTGATTATTAAGTGCATCAAGGATTAAATTCTTGTGTGGGAACTGACATATCACAGAACTGTCTATTTTAATGTCTGTCTTGGTCTGAGATCCCCAGCAAATAAAAAAAAAATTGAAGAATAGAATGATTTAAAGAATCTTAAAGGGTTAACTACAAAATGCAGCTACTGCTGTACCCCAGAGTTTGCTATCCCAGACTCCTAAGTTACACCCACAAACCCCTGCAGCATCACAGAGTTGTAGGAGGCAAATAGACCAGATACTGAAAAACTGCATATCAGGACTAAAGTTTTCTAATCAGGAGCTGGTCAGTAGATATTGACTCTGTATGGACATAATTTTAAATCTGCAAAGATTTCAAGCTATGCACAGGTATTGCACAGGTACTGGGCAGCTCCGCTTCCTGAGCATAAAGATTTCAAAGAAGCAGAGATCTTACACATCTTTCTATATCTTATTCTGATCTCACACTGGGGAAAACTTGACTGACTTCACTGGAGGCTCACTCACTTCAGATCAAGCTAAGGCCCTGCAATCCTTCAAGAAACTATAATGAAGGCATACATTAACAGGTGTCGTGCAAATTTAAAATCAAGCCCTGTGAGCATGTTTTATTCCATGAAGAATAGAGCCTGAGCTCATTGTGCTAATACCCTTATAATCAAAGATAATGCATTTAGCAACAGCTGCTTAAAAGGTCATGTTGTGCCAAATGAAATATTACTTTGTGAATACCTTCAGAAGTCAGCTCTGAAAACTAAATATGAGCGTGTCTCAGCACAGAATACTACTGCTTTTATATCCCTCTTTCCGTAGAGATAAATTGATCAGTGTAATCCACTTGTTTGTATTAATCAAAGATATCTACTGTACTGAGTGCAAAAATATATCGCAACATAGAAAATGTGGCCAGAGACAATTGGGACAAATAGTTCCTGTAACTATTTAAAACTAAGAAAAGGTGATGGTTTCAGATGCCTGGGTCTGACAGCAGGGAAAGGGTAGAAAACTTTTCAACATTTAGCATATCAGAGTCAATATTATTCAAAGTTGTTTGATATTTTGTTTTTTTCAAGAATAGCAGCTCTCTTCATGAAACATGATGTTCTTTTCCCCCAATTTGAATTTAAAAGATTATTTTTTCTCTGAGTAAAGGATAAATCAATAAAAATATACTACTGTCAAAACAGAATTGACAAAAAACATTGTGACAATATCCCAACTTTCAAAAATATTCATGAATCACAAGTTTCCCTGTAGAATATCAGATCTGCAGCTGATCACTATCTTTGCTTATTTTATTACTGTCTTCTGAGTCTGCTCTTTCAGGCAAAATTAGATGATTTAATGTTATCTATTAGCCCTTTCCAGACTGCAGACATATTCTTGCCTCCCACATTGCCTGTCATTCCTCTTTCCAACTTTATGGCCATATCCAGAGTAAATTATTTGGTTGTAGTTTCCTTAGTGAGCCCAGATCATTGTCTTTCCAACTCAGGCATTAACTGCTGCTGGACACAAAGTTCCTACAGCAGCCACTGCACAGAATCACAGAATGTGTAGGTTGGAAGAGACCTTCAAGATCATAGAGTCCAACCCAGCCCTAACACCTCAACTAAACCATGGCACCAAGTGCCACATCCAGTCTTTTTTTAAACACATCCAGGGGTGGTGACTCCACCACTCCCTGGGTAGACAATTCCAGTAGTTGAGCACTCTTTCCATAAAAAACTTTTTCCTAATATCCAACCTATATTTCCCTTGGCACAGCTTAAAACTGTGTCCTCTCATTCTTGGGGGACTTAAATAGAACACTGAACAGTGCTTACTAAAACCAAGCAGTGTCAATGAAAAGTGATTTTTAAAAATTGACATTCTTGCTTTTAAAAAGTCTAATAGAGGTTGATTCTGAAAAGCACAGATCTAATGATTACTGATTTGCTCCACTAAAAGAACTGACTTGTTGTCTCTGATACATTGTCAAGGAAACTCAAAGTACTTAATAGTGATCTTCACGCTGACTGCCAGGGCTTCTCTCCAACAAGGGGGTTTATATTATGCTAAATAATCAATATTAGAAACATTTTTGTTCTATCTTTTGGTAAGTAAAATGACAGAAAACCCTCAAAGGTCCTCCCAGTCTGGTAAACCTTAAAAAAAAAAAAAATACAGGGACCCAGTCCACTGCAACAGTCAACTCTTCATTACACATAGCAAAGGGAGAAGCACAATCAATCCCCTGCAGACACCAAAACCATTTGTGATTTTAAGGCTGTAGATGTGTGCAAGAGGAAAACACTGGTCTCTGCTCCTGTTGATGGGGAAGTCCAGAGATGTTCCACTGACCCTCAGTCTAAGTCAGAGCTTCCCAATCCAAAATACCTCAAGCAAAGTCAGTGTGTGTACTTCTGCAGCATGTTCTGTCCACACAGGGGTGATGCACCCATCAAGGCAAACAAAGAATTAAAATTTATGTAGGTATAACAATAGAGATATAGTCTCAGACTTAGGGAAGCCAATATAGGCCAAAATAAAATTATTTGCTCAAATTTTCCTGCTTTCAAGCAATAAAAATGTCAAAACCAGCAGTGGCATTAAGAGTTAATTCTATTCTTATCTTCTATTTAGAAAAGTTTGGGGTATTTTTAATAGTAATACTTCATGCTCAATGACAAAAGCATGTTTGATCTTCTTGTTGACTTCAACTTTCAGTGGGTAATGCTGAGACAGTGAAATCATAATAAAATATTTATACTAAAGCATGAGGATTTATACTTCAGTGCATTCTAACTGATAAGTCTAAGAAGATTAATCATTCTGAATTACTTAGAGCAAGATTCCAGTGTTGCCTCCATTTACACGTTTCTGATACACAGTAAAAGCAGTGAAAATGGTCATGAATGAGAGAAGAAACATTTTTTAGAAAAAGTCAGTGCATGGAGAATTTTACTCATCTCTGTGCAGTCTTTGTTCTGAATGGTAATTAAGTGCTTAACATGTTTTTTCTGCACGCAATAATGGCTAGCACTTCTTATCTCAACAGCTGCTTGAAACTGTTCTCAAAATCTAGGTAGGCATAAAAGAGAAAACATAGCTTCAGTCTTCTTCTGAGTAGCTCAATAAAATGCAGACAAGCATTCAAAACTCTAATTAGTTTAAACAGATCTCACACTTCAGTGAGGTTTAGTCAGAACAGGGAGTTTAGTCAGTTTAGTGAGAACATTCAAGATATTATGCAGAAAACCAAATAAAAAGTGTAAGAGGTAATAAATGAAGATGTTTTAGGTTAATCTCTCTAATGGAAAGGAGTAAGGTATTATTTATTATCTTAGCAATATTATGCTTTTCTAAAATTTCTGTACCTTTTGTTTGGCAAATATGTGATATTTGACATTATATAGCTTAAAACAACAGCTTGATAATCAGTGTAATAATAAAGGCTTTATAGGATAAGGGCCATCTGTTACAATTACGCTCACTTTCTGAATTTTCTGGAAGGGATGAAAACCCTTAGAGTTTGTCAGTTATATGCCCTCATGTTAAAGGAGTCATGTTAAAGGAGTTTGGCATAGAGTCATGTTAAAGGAGTTTGGCATAGAAATGCAATTTTCATGGAAGCAGTCTGATGAGAGAACATATTAAATGTACCCTAAATATGGCCATCATATTGATGAAATTATTCTCAAAGAAGAGAGAAAAATATGGCAATGTAATTTACTCTTCCAGGTCTGAAATGCCCTATTTCCTGGGCATTTCCCACCTTTTAAGTCAAATACCATTTTCAGCACGTTTTCTGATGAGATCATAAATACAATTATTTGGCCAAATGAATTTTAATTAAACCCCAGTCTGGAACTTCTGGGTCTGGAACTTCTTCCCACACTACAGTAGGAAATATCTCTCCAGATGTTAATAATTAAGGCATTAAAGAGTAAACCCAGCACCCACTTCCGCAGTTCCCAAAGCTCCCATGGCAGTGAAGTGGTGTGGGTGGATTGCTGAAGAGTGTGGGAGGATTGGAAAAGGCCCTTCAGGGTTTGTGCACTTCTGCACGACATGGAAGCCAGATCAAAAGGGTTTCCAGTGTAGGCAGAATATTGGCTGTGGATGATGTACAGTAGAGTGGATTTGTGCTCCCACATGAGAAGTGGAGAGCAGATGTTCTCTTATGTGGCCTCCTGGGGCTACCGCAGGAGCTGGGCATGGCAGCCTTCTCCTAGCCTGGATCTTGTCTAGGAGCAGTCTTTCTAATCTGTCCTCTGATTAAGCAATATTCACATAGATTTTTGAAGTAACAGGTACCATTACTGATGTGTGTGTTAATGGGAACCACGTTTAGCAGAGACATGTTTCAAATCCAAACGCATTCGTTGGAAACACCATTTACAGAAATATTACAGAGGCAAGCAGCAAGGATCCTCCCCTTACTTTTCCTCACCAAGTTCTGTCTCTAGGCCTGGGACCTATTGGGCAGGTTGTCCTTATTCTAGGAAGACATCAAATATAATGAATCAGGATGAAAAACTACACAAGGTTGAAGGGCAAGGGACAGATTTTTTTTAAATAAAACTCAGTTTTCTGTTCAAAATCCTAAGTATGTTTGAAAAAGAGTTAACATAATGAGCTAGCATTGATCTGAACCAGGTTCATGCATGTTAAATGCACCCCAATGCCTTTAAATGCCTTTCTTGACTATTGTTTTCTAGGTGTAACTACTCATTCACCTGTCTAGATGTCTCTAATGTCAATAACTGCATTTCCTACACAGTCTAAAATTATGTGAATACTTCACTATACACCTGCCTAAAGTCAGAGAAATTTGTGATGGAACCCATTAGGAAGAGTAAAGAGTACACTAACACACTGGAATTTAATATTCCTGTTACTATGGACTGGTATTTTTCTCTCATCAACATTTTTAAACAGCCTACACTAATGTGAGGCAGTTTTGGATTCTAGCATATCAGACAAGCACCTGTTTCTTTTAAAGGGAACATTCTGAGACTTTGGACTATGCAAATGAAAAATGCCATCAAGAGCTCTAGCAAACAGACAGGAACACAGCTGGAAATAAATTAAGCATAAGGGTTAATACTATTAATTGCACCAAGCTACCCTTTTTTTACATCTTGTTACAAGATGCTGACATACTCTATGAACTGAAAACTGATGTCTTTCAACAAAAGAGTTATAACATGTCTCCATTCTACTGTGACTCATTTGTACTTGTTACTGAACAATATGATCAAGCTATCAAGGAATAAATTCAGAGTTTTGGGCCTTTCCCAAATCTTTGCTGAATTTGTTTTCAATATATAGTTGACTTTTTATTAAACAGACACTAATGGGTCATTAAAAAAAGAAGACTCCATCTGAATGATGTTTCGGACCTTGACACTTTTTATCTGTATCACAAATTAATCTATGCTCTGTTACAAAGAAAGTTATCTTGCTTGGGCTTCCAATTAAGTAATTTACATTCCTAGTTCTTGAAAACACCAAAGAAAAGCCACCAACAGACATTCCTAAATCCATCATCTGTAAATATGCAGCTATTGCCTTGGAGACAACGCAGAACACCAGCTGTCTGTTTATTTCAAAGAACAAAATAATCCCCAAAACAAAAAGCAAACAACCTCCTCAACTCTTCTAAGTATTCCTTTGGGTGACCTAAACAACTTACCTCAAAAAGCATACTCAAAGCAACTACAGCATGATAAGACTGGCTTACATTCACTTATAATGGTAGATGTACAGCACGTATGCATGCACAAGAGAACACATCATAGATTATAATATCTACAAGCAAAATTGGAAGAGATAAGGAGAGTGATTGAATGTTTACAATATTTACAAAAGCAAGTAATTTACAGGGGGAATTCATTAAATGCTTAAATGTGCTATAATTTTTCTTCACTGTTACTGTCTTAAAAGAAGATATTAAAGTGCTTTTTTTTGTTTCATTTACAAGAAGTTTGGATAACTGAATGGGAACTTTAAAACTCCTTTGCAAGGTTCTGTCAAAAGTTTTAATCTTTTTTTTTTTCTTGACCTGTAACACTTTTCTGTATCTAAGTTGATCATTAACCTCCCTCTTCTTACTGCAAGTCTTTGCCTCCCAGGGCTAACCCTGGTCAGGGTACATTGATTATGATGCATCACAGCCATCCTGGAAAGCAATCTGCATGGCATGCTGAGAGGAGCAATTCTGAACTTAACTGCTTGCTTCACTTCCAGAGGTGGTCAGGATGTCAAGCCTGCTACCCACTGAAAAGGCTGGAGATGAGGTGAGGGAAAGGAGAGAGTGACAGATTGGCATCCCACTCCATGGGGAAGGAGGGAGGGCACGGCCACATTGGGCTGGGAGCTTCACTCCAGAGTGAGGGAATTCATCTGCCCCCCACTCCAGGCCCTCCTGCCCTCTGCAGCCACAGACACAGAGATCCTGCTGTTTGAAACCCTGCTGACAGCACATGGTCTGGCCTTGGCAATGCTCCCTGGCAGGGCCAGCCTGCACTGAACGCAATGGCTCACCTGACTCCCAGGAGATTTTGTACCCTGTGGTTGAAATAGGCAAGAAAATGAAATGGACAGAGCTGACTTACCTTTTGCCCTTTTACTCCACTGCAATCACATTTTCCACAACCGGAACATCCCTGAAAAAAAAAAAAAGAAAATGAGAATTAAATGTCTGAACTGGGTGACAGGCAGAACATACTGCAATGAGCCAAGGATGCCAGCAGCACCCTACTCGTGCAAGGCTGGCCAGTGTGGGGAATGTTTGCTTAAGTCTATACATGAGAGAAGTCAGATTAACCTGGTGCACAGGTAGAATCTTAGAGTCACTTTGTGTTACCAAAGATGCCATTAAGTGCATCTGGATTACTCTCTACTTTTCCTCTTCATAGTCATGAAGCAACTTGTAAGCAACTCAGCAGTCAATTGTTTTTACTGTTGTCATGCCCCTCAGAAACAAACTGAGGAAAAAAAGCAAAACATCTGTATGAGTGAATATTCCACCAACGCACAGAAGATCCTTCAGCAGCCCCTTCAGGCCATTATTCAGATGCAGTCAGGGACAGCACCTCCCCTGAGACAGCTTTCAGCACAGATGCTGGGCACCTGTCCCTCTACACCTGCAGGCTCCACAGTCTACTGGGATATCAGTACTTCTGGGAAATGAAAAGAAAATGTACCTAATCCGTTTTGAATTTGGAAAGCCCCAGTGAGACCAATAAATATTACCCCAGAAAGTTAAATAATACAGTAACATTTTTACTTGGTAAGTACATTTTATTTTAAAGTAAAGCATCAAAGAGGGCTTCAATACTTAAAAAGAAGTAAAGGCTGTCCAATAAAACTACAGTGCTATCTCCTGAAAAATTTACTGCTTTTGTTGACACTAGTTTTTTTTGTATATGTACATCCATGAATTTGTTTCTTGAAGTAGAATTTTCTCCATACTGACATAAAGCAAAAATAGTTACAATTTTTTATCTTACATTATTATAGCATTTTATCCTGTTATATTATAAATTTACACAAAGGTGAGAATTAACATGAGTGAAGGAGTTTTTAGTCATATAATGCAGAAAGAGAACTGGATCTGAGAACAACACCAAGACATGCTGCAGTGCAACCCCAGTAAGGATCAGAAGGGAAAAGTGCCACCCACTGAATAATTGGCTTTACTCCTTGCAGGACATGGTTAGGCCTGGAAAAACATTGGGTCTCCCATTACAAGTGACCTGGCGTGACCTCTCTTAGTTTTTCAGACTTGATGCGATCTCAGCTGGAGGACGCATGCTTGCAGCTCATACTTCCTCCTCCAGGATCATGTAGAATGTTATCAGTTTTATCAACACATCCCCTAAATTCAGAAGAAGTCTGTTTTAATTGCGTCTGGGAATGTACTTAACGTAAGTCACTGAATCATTATAAACATCTGTTTTCAAGTTAATCCCTGCATATTTCCTTCAGCCTATTATTTAACATGCACTGTTTTAGAAAAAAAGTACGTTGTTATTTAAGTATGGTTTTGTTCTCAAATTTAGCAGAGCCAGAAGAATGGGCTTGTGTTTTCAAGCTTTTGTCCCCACAAAAATGAGTCCATTATATTCAATTTTTCCTGTTTCTTTATGCCTCAAATTAGAATAACCAAAGGCGAGGAAGGTAAGAAGGTACTGAGCACCAGGGAGCACAACTGCACAAGGTCCCGTTTGGGGCAGGGGCTGCTGCAGCCTGCTATGCCAGAACAGGCACCTGCTGTACAAAACACTGCCTTTATTTCACAGAAACATCATCTGCTATCACTGACTGCAACCTCTGTGGGTAGGTGGGAGACTGTCCAACGATGACAGCCACTACTGAACAGCATTATCCTCAACTACTAAAATGCATTTAGAATCTGAGCAAAGTGATAACATTCTGCCTATACTAGGAAGAAGTATGAGCTTTTTCCTCCTGTTTGTCTGGGAAGATGGACAGGCCAGACTGGAAGAAGTTTGTGGATCAAAGGTCACTTTAAGAAGGTCAAAGGGGCACTTAAGTAATGAGATGCTGGAAGAGAGAAGGATGATTATAGCAAGTACAGGAATCATCACAAGGCAATTAAACTGAAACTATGCAAATTATTGTTCCTTTCTTAAACTTTGGTTTTAAATCTGCCTCATGACATGAATAATCTAGTTAATGATTTCCCGCTACATATGACTAGATATAATGAGACAAATAGAGAGAAATAATTTTGTCATATCTCCCAGACACCCTCATTGAGACAACGTCTTCCCCAGAAACTGCATGGAGCTTGGAACAATCACTGCTGTCCTCCAAGTGCCAAAACAGAGAAGAAACAGTGCTGGGCAGGAAGCATAATCTGTGGGGGGGAGTGGTAGATGAAAAGGCAGGCTCTTTATGCCTTGTCTAGGAGCCAGCTACAGGCTAATTCAAAGATGTTGGTCAGGTGCACTGCACCAGGTACCTCCCCTATTTTGCATGGTACACTCACAATTTTCATATAGCCATAGCTTCCTTGCACCACAGGCCAGCCTCTCATGTAACATTAGAGGACATTAATTTTATCTTACTCCGCCCACAAAATAAAAGTCTGCCCTGAAGCAGAAGCTTATTCTAGTGATGCAAATTGTTTCATTTCTTGACAAGCATTTCCATCCCATTTCATTCTCCCAGACTGTCTGCAACTGATAAGCTTAGTGAATCATCCTAGCAAATCAGTATTAAACTATAAAAAGATTACATCCCTTCAACAGGACACACACCGAGGTGCTACACGCAGCCTGAGTGTTTGCCTAAAGGACACCTAATTATTTTCTATCACGTTAACATATAGTCCAAAAAAAGTCCTGCTAATGAATGGGCATCCCAATCTGGACCTCTAGCTTCCATGACCCACATACTGAGCCTTACGAGCCTTAATCCCTGTCAGTGACAGAGCTGAGAAAGCTGCTAAAATTCCCTGCAGCAGACGGAACAAACTCTGCTTCGCAACGCAGCCTGGAAGACATCTGTCAGATCACAGCTACAGACTTGTTGCATTCTGCCCTGTTTTTCCATGTCCAGCTACTTTCCTGGCATTTGAGGACTACTGCTTGGAACTTGCACACAACGATGCGAAGAGCCAGATGAGCAGCCTAGGAGGGAGATGACTGCCATATTTGGAAATGCACCATTTCTGGAGGCTACAGACATCTCCAAAAAAATACAAAGGCAGAGTCAGTTCTTGGAAGCTACAATCTCTTACAGAAGTGCATTTCTCAAGACAAAATGTAGCTCTCTTTCCCACAACATCACCTCAGTCTCTGCTTACTGAATTTCAGTACCTGAGCAGCCACCAGCTTAGGCTAATTGCTCAGGTACAATCGAGTTCACATGGTAGCCTATAAAGCACAAATGTAAGGTAAACATTTAATTAACTTCTCCCTCTTTACTGAACTCTGTTCATGTTAAAAATCTCATTCCAAGGAACATAGTCACTTCTCCTGCAAGAAATGCAATGTCTTTCAAATTACAGAAAATCCTAAACAGGTGAATGGTGAGGATAGCACAGCTACCAAAATTCTCTCACTACTCACAAATTACTTAATTCATAGCCAAAGTGCTTCAAAAATGTAAAAATCATAATAATTACTTCATCTCATGATTCATTCACAATAAAATGACAATTTCTGTTTAGATGGGATGGTTGAACTGATGATGATTTCTCATTAAACTGTGTAGATTTCCCACACTATATTGCTTTAATTTAAATCCCAATTTGAGCTGAATTCCAATAGCAGTTTCAAGCTGAAACACAAGAAAGGCTAGGCCAATAGGATGGCTGTTTGACAGTGACAACTTTAAGTCTGAGTCTCCTCTCTCCACAAATCAACCCCTTTCCACCTGTGTGTAAACTCAGTCTCTTGGAAGCCCAAGGGAGATTTATCCCTATGTAGCAAACACCACACTTCTTCCTCAGCACACCTGCGTACAACTCACGTAGCTGACATGAGAGCTGGATCAATAATATCTTCACATTTCACATCCCACCAAATACAGAAATAGGGAGCTGATGCCAACTGCAGGACACTTATCTTGCATTCCTCTCATATTTTCTTCTCTTTCCAGAATGTCAAAATAGCTCCCTGGCTGTATTGCTATTCTTGTCTTCACCCTTTAGATATAAGCACTGAATTAGCAGAACTGCTCTTTTGTGGGTGAAGTACCACTAGAGCAAACCACTGGTATATTCCAGTTAAAATGAGTATTTTGGTAACTGATTTTGCACTTTTTGAAAAAAATCATGTAGCAAAAACTCCTGATTTACACTTAGCTAGAACAAAGAAGGTAACAAAAAAATCATCTGTACTGTCTTATCAGTTAGCAAAATTTAGTTAAACACCCTTAAAGGAATTGACACCAAGCCAGTTTTTCTGGACTGATGATTTGAACTTCAGCTCTTAAAATGGTTCAGGAAAAGGAACATCTGCTATTCCTTCATTTTGAGGACTTAAAGCAAAGACCAGAAGTTGAGCACAGTTCTCATTTCTTTTGTAAACCCATTAATTTCAGATGTCTACAGACAGAAAAATAGTGAAAGGACAAATTTTATTTTTTTAATGTCAGCAAGCTCCAGTCTTTCCTCCTCTCCAGAGTTATTTTTCTCATTATTAAAAAACAAAACAAACAAAAAAACTCTCCACAAACCACAGTTGGCAGCTTATCTTCATGTCCTTTTTTTAATTTTTTTCTCAGCAAATCATGGGTCGACTCCAGTTATGACTGTTCAGGGAATTCCTCAAACCAAGGGAAGACTTACTGGTTTTGAAGCTTTAACCCTCTAGGTCACTAAATAAAGTTCAGCTCTCATCAGCAGTGACTGGAAGCTTCTGTCATGCAGTAGCTATTTAAAGTTCTTGGTTGTGTCACTTCAATTTTCTGCAGATCCAGTCTTCAGAGAGGACAGCAGATCAGTGCCATTCAAGATGACCTGTGGGATACCACCCACTTTTAATTGCCAGGCCAGGTGGGAACAGCTCTCCCCTAGGTTCCTGATCATATCTGCTTGGTCTACATAAATATTTCAAAAAGGCACCAGATGCCTGTGTTTAAACAAGGGAAATAGAGGCAACCAAATAATCTCCAAATGCTCATTAAACATAAGAATTAAAATACTTATTCTCCTGAAAACCTTCTTTGGCTGTAGGCTGATGTACATGAGTGTATCAGGAGGAAGCAGAAGTGGTCCCCATTCATTTCTCTCTGTAAATGCAGAGCCATCCTTCTAAGATATCTTCTGGGGACGGTTTCAGACCAGATGAAAAATCTCCTGGAATAAACCTACACAGTGAAAAACTGTGGCACTACTTGCATGTCAGTGTATGAGTTAAACAGTCCTGTTAGTCTCAGGAAAATTTTAAGTTTAGAGTCCCAAATTCCAAATTAACATATTTATAATATCTGAAAGGAATAGCAAGTCACTGTCTGAAGTATTGCATGCATGATGAAATTTGAACTAATGATAACAATTCAGCTCTGGTTTTCTTTAAAAGTTTAGCTCAGTTGATTGGAGCATGGTGCTAGTAACACCAAGATTGTGGGTTCAATTCCCGTATGAGGCCATTTACTTTAAGAAAGAATGGGACTTAATAATCCTTGTGGACGCATTCCAACTGAGAATATTCTGTGAGTCTGAGAAAAGCCTTGTACAATTTTCAGAAGATAATCTAATTTTAAGAAAAACTCCATAAAACACTACTGGGAAAAAAATCATTGCAGCTATTGGGACAGGAGGGGGCTGTTCATATAGTTTTGGCAGGGTTTTTCTGTTTGGCTGGTGGGAGGGCTGTTTTGTTGTTGTTTTGTTTAGTATTACCAGAATCATGCAGGATGTTCATACAAAAATTGCAGACAGACCACAGATTCTTATCTATATCCAGTGTACTTCAGTCACTCATAAGCATATTAGCAAATTTTTAGAATTTAGTAGATTTTAAATCAATTATTCATGAAAATATTTATTTTGTAAATTAGCATCAGTTTGAAGTACTTCACTTAAAATATGTTAAAAATAAGTCGTGTCTTCTTAATCAAAAGAATATCAGATTGTTAGTGCTGAAATGTTTTGTTGCTGGGACCTCATTTTTCACATTCTTTTCCAAATTCCCCAGGGGTCTATCCTGGAGGTAGGGTCATGGGACTACCCTAAAGGCTGCTTTGTGAATATGACCTTCCTGTTGGTGATGTGAACATCGTTTTCACAAAGTAATGCAAATCCAGGGGGCTTCCCGTTAGTGCACAGGAAATATAGTTATTCCTGTTGTTCCATATTTGGACAAAAAAGACATGTACAACAACTGTTTCCTCTAACTACATTCTTTTACGGGAAGCTCTGGAAACAATCAAGGCATCTGCTTACTTAGGGAAATTTTCAGAATCACATTATAGAACTCCATACTGCACAGCTCAAAGCAAGTAACTGGTGTGTGAATACAAACTAAAAAAGGCTGAGCATTATCTACTAACAGGTCTATTTCTGTGGATGGTCAGACACTGCTCAGCCTCCAACAAAGAAGGCTGTATTTACCTGTATATTACAAGGGACTATCCATCCAGTAAGTAGGTTTTGTGCCCTTTTCCTATACAAGAACTTCACTTTTATTTTCAGAGAAGTGAAAAAAATTCCAGGTGCCAGAAGGATCTTCTGGTGTTGCAGTCACTGGTGTTACTTCACTGATAGCTGAGGATTAGAACATGTTCCAGGATTTCCAAACACCCAGTGACAAGCACTTTCAAGAATACATTTCAAAGGGCAAGGCCCTTCCTAAATTTGATTATGGTAATCACTGCTAACAATCGTCACTCAGCTCTTCTACTTTGTGAACAGACAAACTGAAGCCAATTGATATACGTAAGAAACTCCCACTCCTCATCTTGCTAACTTAAAAAACCTGCAGAGAGGACAGGAAATCCTGTTGCAGAACTCCCCCATGGCTGTTGCAGAGTTTACCACCCTTCTCATATACCACCACCCTGGAGCTCATAGAGCAAACTGCAAAAATGTCCTGCACAGAAGAGATCTAAACACCCTGTCTTGTAACTAGCATGTTTGGTGAAACTGGCCTTAGCAATCCCCGCATATACAAGTGGAGGGCTGACCAAACATCAAACTTCTTGCTTGTCCATGAGGCAGAGAGGTTGTGGACTCCAAAATAAATCACACAAGTTTGTTGTTCTTGCTGCCTTATGGGATGGATCCACACAACCACTTACAGTACCTGCCAGAGGTACAAGGCTGGATCTAGCCATAACCTGCCTAGATGGAAACAGTGTCATTGCAATGGTGTGGTGGCTGGTTGTACAAGGACAGGTGGCAATCTTCTTGCCATCTTCTCAATAAATCCACACCTGCAGGGCTTCACTGCTTTCTAGAAATGTCTCCATTTCTCTGGCCCCTGTGCCTTTGCGGTTCAGTGCACAACCCCATTTTCACAAGCACAGGGTACCCATAGTAAGTCTGAGTATGGGTGCTCAGTGTGGTTGAAAGCCTGCCCCAAAACGGTTCCAGCAGGGAGGTAAAACACAATGCCACCAAAACTAGGCAGAGGCTGAGAGAGAGGCAGTGGTGGCCACCAGCTCAGCATGCAATGCAGCTCCTCCCAGCCACCCTGCACCTCCCAGTGCTTTCCCAACCCAGGCCGAAGGCAGAACCAGGATGAGAGGGAATTGCCAAGGTGGATTCCCTCCTTCCCTCCTCTCACAGGGAGCAGCCCTCTCTAAGCAGCATTGAGAATGAGGTAAGAGATGGATGCCACGGCGGCAACCATGCCCAGAGCTGTGCCACTATGGGCCACAAAGGGCACAGGACCTTCCCTGTGGCTGCTGTGGGTTTGGTCCTGATGGAGAGGCTGCCTCTGCTATGCTGTCTACCCAATCACTAAGTCTTCCCTTTAAACTTCTTTGACCCCAGCAAGACCCCATTACATTGGGGAGTGCACTGAAAGAGCAAGTCTGCAAGGGAGATGCAGATCTCCTGAGCTGTAGTCCCCATCAAGCAAGGCATTTTTACAAACCGAAAGCAAAGGAGATGCCTCAGGAGAGATATACAGGAAGCCAGTGAAGCCATTTTGCAAATGTGTACAGCACATCCATGAGCAGTGCTTTCTGTTCCGTTAGCTGATAAACATGAACGTTAACATAAACAATGCATTTAGAAGTAACAACTCTTAAAAACACAGTGCTGGGAAGCAGAGGTCTTCGGCCTCCACCATTCTCGCCTAGACTAAATAAACAGAGAAGCAAAATCCTCTTGGTTGGGATGCACACCAAAGAATGTGAGAAAAGCACAGAAGATAAACTGGACTTCCATGTTTGAGCACAGGGGAGAAACCCAAGGGACAGAGTCCAGCACAGGCACAGACTGCTGTGTCCTCAACTCACACCACCTAAGCAGGGCCTTCCCCTGAGCACCCTGTTTTCACTTGTGCAGCTCCTGATTTCCTATTACCACCCTCCTGCAGTGTGATCCATCACCCACAGAGGTGGTTTTGTGCACTTCCCACCACCATGGGCAAGGTCTCACCCAGGAGGTGCCTGGTCTTGCCCTCCTGCCTTCATGTCACATACACTGCATGACCAGGGTCCACTTGCTCCTTCTCAGGCCGCTGCTCCCCATCAGCAGTTCCTTACCCCTCAGTTCCCCCAGGCCTGAACTTGCATTACTTAGGGAACAATGTGGCTTGTGTGGGTATGGCTAACTCACAGCAAGGCTCTGCACAGGCAGGGGCAGCAGTGCCCCAGCTCAGACAGAGCAGTGCTGCAATCACTCCCTGAAGCTGTGGCTGTACCTGCACAGCACAGACATCCTCAACACACAGCCCCGTCTGACCTTACCAGGAAGATTTGCCCATACCTGTCAAACATTGCAGCTTTTGCAAGGAAAACCTTAATGGAAGACTCCACTAACCTCCATGGCATATTGCAGGTATATACAACTTGCCACTAAAACCCTTCCAGGAGGTCTCTGTCAGACACAGCATTGAAAGATTAGCAAATTTTACTAGAACATAAGCAACTTTTATTGCATAAATTTATCAGAACCGTCCAAGTGATTTCTTGAGTAAAACACGTGAAGTTATCTTTTCTTCTAAAAGGAGCCTCAACTTTTTCAAAACTTCTGACAATTAAATAATAATAAAAAGTAATATAAACAATTTTAAATACATTGTTTGCACTTCACAACACTAGCTCGCTCATCTCCTCAGGAACACTGGGAAAAAAAAACAGGTATGGTAGCAATGGCCTCACTCTGGCCAACAGACTCAACAACAAATCACGAGATTGTTAACGAGCAACTAATTGGTACATCTTAAGAGCCTTATGGTATTCTGGAAACAGCAGTAGTAACCACAGCAGCTCAACATCCTTGTCAAACACAGGATTTAAAAAGCATGTAGCATGTTTAGTCTACTTAGCAGCCAGCCAAAATACACAAAAATTCATTTGATAAACCTACTTTTCTTCCCTACAGATCTCACAGTTCTTCCAAACAGGTTCATCCTATGGCAATATCACTGCTACAGTAAAAAAAAAAAAAAATCCGTATTTAATTGCTCCAGTGAAAGATTTCAGCCACTTGTTGCAGACAGTCAGCTCTAGAAACTGCAGCGCCACAGGGAAGGTCTAAAATTGGAAGAGTATTTCCTAAAATGAAATATGTTTTTGGACTATTTGCATTATAATACTACCATAATATTTGGACTGGAAGCAGTACCAGAAGTCTACACAATGCATTTTCTCTCAAATACTTCTACAAATTGCCAGTCATCAATCTATCTGGGCACCTTCTCTTAAGCTCCGTCTTACAACTTTAGTTCAGTTACACTGATAGTTTTAGCCACAAATCACTAGTCATTTATCAGTTTGGAATCCTAAAAAGCCATAAGGGGAAGTATTGTTTTCTCTGCTCCTTAACAGGCCACTGACTTTTGTCTTTTGCTCCAGTCAAGAATGCCATTTTTCACGACCTGCTTTCTCTTCAGGACACACCAACATCTTTCCTCTAAAGACTCTGTACACCCCAGAAATAATCCACTCAGTTCAAGCTACATTTCAAAGGACATTACTGCATATCTAAAGACTCCAGATGCATATGCGTTTGTCTGACTGTTGAAAAGTCCCAACTTTCAAGAGATATTCCTCTTAAATGCAAAGCTCATGGTTTTACAAAAGCTCAACACTTGCTCAACAGAGAAGTGAAGACTCAGCTCCTGTCAAGAAGCACAAAGATGATTTACCAGAAGTCAAAAAAATGTTTTTTTCTTTCCTTTACTGTTACAATGATCCCAAAGGACTCTTTATTCCTTTCTGAGAAGCACCAGCTAAGCGGTAAGACTCAGGCTCTCCCACATCGTGTTGTCTTTTAAGAAAGAGTCTAGAGAGAGGAACACAAGAGGAAAAAAAGACCCCAAAACAAACCCCAACCCTCAAAACATATATGAATTTCAGCAACTGGACAGATAATTGAGATGTAACCCCCAAATCACTATTTCAGTTCACAGATCTACTGTGCAAGACTTTACAATGCCCCTGAGGCATCACCTCACATCTGGAGCAAGGTGCTGGCTCTAGATCCTTCACAGACAATGCCAGCAGGAGAAAAATACTTACCTCAGTGAACAACAGCCTCTGTCTTTAACAGACACTCTTGGACACCCATAGTTTATAACAGTTTGACTCCCGTCTACCTCACTTAAACAAAAATGAAGATGAGCTTTGCCACAGCCTCATCCTATGGACTGCAAAACTTCTCTGAGAATTAGGAGGTATGGAGAGAAGCCATATGGATCTTTTGCTACCTGATGAGCAGCAGTATCACAACATTGGAATAGAAGCTAACAATGACTTGAAAGACTAGCAGGAGCTCATAGCATTTGTGTGCATTGGGCTTACAGGGAGTGGATGGATTAGATCTCTTTCAGGATGTTGCTGTCTTCCTTGTCCATCCACTGAACATAAAAATTACACAGAAAGGGGATTTAGGTGCAAATTAGATGATTTAAACTCACACTTTGTCTCATGAAAAGCACATTTGCAGTAGTTACACCTCGTGTTGGATTCAGTTCGTAGTTAAGAGCCTCATGGCATAAAGGAGTTCAGAGAAAGGCAGTGTAAATCATCAGTGTGGCTTACATTGCCCTGAAGTCCTGTAGCCTGAACCTGTAACTTGCTCTGAATTCCACCCTTACATAAACATAGCAGAACATTTATTCTGGTAGAAACTATAGTGCCATGTTATTCCATGCAAATTAGCTCCTTAGTCCAAAAACCATTTTCACTTGCAACTGGATTGTGACATTCTAAATGCACATTGCACAGCAAATAAACATATCTATTATAGAGCAATATGTATTTAAAAAGTAACTGAATAATAACCTAGAATGATTGTTAAATAACTTTTTTTTAAAATTTATTTTTTAGCCATGGAACTCACTTTTAATTATGTGGTGGATCAGCTGGATGCTTTTGCCATTTTTAAAGCATAGTCACAAGTTAAAACCAGTGCTATCGACATGTACTCTAATTTATTTGTCTGGCCCAAATGAAAAACAGACAAAATTTTCTCCAACCCGTATTTTTCCAAATTGACATTTGAAAATCCAGTTTTAATAAAAATTGAAATGTTGGAACATGAGAGCAAAATAGCCACAGGAAATATTATTTTAGTGTGCAACATTTGCCAGATGCAAAAGGAAACAAACTTGTCAGTCCTCTCTTTCTTTTATGTTTCTTTGTTGACTAGACAGGAAGCTGACAAAAATTGATTTTTTTCCTCTTGTAAAGCATACAACATAATTTTTATTGTACCACTTCAGTTGCTGACTGCATTTTGTAAATAAAAGCATACTTCAGGAGCATCCAGGGAAGTGCTTGATATCTGACAGTTTACAAAAATGCAGTACTAATTAGGTACAAAAAGAAAAGTAAATAGCTTTCATTGCAGAAACGGAAATAACATGGTTTAGAAGAGAGGCTAAAAATCCATTCTTTTCTATGGCAGTTTCCTGATGGAAAAGTTATAGTTGCGTAAAATTAAACATTTGCCTAACCTGTATTCCTGTTTGTAGAGGTCAGCAGAAGTCCAAACATTGATGAACATTGAGATACAACTGTAAATATTTTGTGAGCAGCTTATTTAAAAACTGTAAGAAGCAGACAGATAATGTTTCAGTAATAAGATATCTTCCACTGATTAAGCAGACACAAATAGGCTTCAAAATCCATGCTTGTTATTTAGAATTAGAAACAATAAGCTTAAGGTCATTCCTCCAGTGAAAGGTCAACACTAAAGATCGCATACTTCATCAAAAAAATTAATCAAAATTTTCTGAAGTTAATAAACACAGGCTATTATAGAAGCAGGCTGAGTATCCATTTCAGAGTTCTTCCAAAAAAGATCCTGCCAATAAGAGGTATAAGACACCCTAAGGGCAGGACGAGGGACGCAACAAAGGCCTTTCCTCCCAAGACTTGGTGAAGTGTTGGGTCCCAACAGGTAAAGACAGGAGACCCATCCTCCACAGCTTTGTTCTCCCTTCTGCAGTCCCAGCCCTACTCTTGTCCAGCCACTTCAACACATCAAACCCACCCTGGAATTAAACTATAGGAGGACTAAATACAGTGGTCTTTCTACCCTTTTTTTTTTTTTTTTTAATGGCACAGTTTAGTTTATTGAATTACCTTCACAATGAGGTCAATCAAATAAATTGTGCCATAGTGGAGGGCAAGACAGTGCAAACAGGACTACAGGCAAAACTGTCTAGGAACAGTCTGATGCAGGGGGTTTAAGATTGACATAGGTGTCACAAGTACTTTAATTATCAAAGGCATGTATCATTTTACAAGATAAATTGGTAGATTGATAAATTTATGAGCTACTGCATGGTACTGTGATAGAAAAAGATGGAGATCCACCAAGTTTACCTTTAAATCAAAATACCATTGATCATACTCCCTTCTCCAATAGTGTAACCAACAAAGGTACTCTCATTTTTATTGGTATTTGTGAAAGAAGGTTGAAAGTACCTCTGAAGTTATGCTTACCTAAATTATTCTTGAAAAAAATGTGAACATTACTTTCAATTTTCTACACCTGTATGACCTGTATGTTTAATAACGCCATTTCATCTGGGCTTGTAAGATATTTTTTCAAAATAGTTTGAACAGCTTTGTATCATTATGGATACTGGCCGAATTCACTGTAGCAGCTACTTGTAATGTGACTGCAAGCTTTGCCAGGCTTCTTATTTACAAAGATGATCATACATTGTGGCACTACACACATGGCTTTATACCATAATTAGCAATTCTCAGGGGACTCAGAGAGATGTTGAAAATAAGCTTTCCAAAAACCTTCCCAGCCTGTGAACACCTCGAGAAGATGTGTCATCCAGAGTACATCTAGAAAGAAATTTAAAATTTATAATTATCCTTCATCCTTAAGCATACATCCTTGTGATCTGTGGTATGTTCCCAGCACTAACATAAACTCAAGAAAATTATCCTTAGATAATGTAAGTCCTCAAGTCATGCACAAAAGAAATGTGAAATCTCACACAGTCCTAACAGACCAGCATTTTTCTAGAATTAAAGCTCATTGCAAATGATAAATGTCTAGCTGTTTCAGAATATTCCACACAGATTCATGAATGAAAAAATGTTCAGCTTAATGATTTCACTATAAAATATGCAAATATTGACAATTTTAAGTAACAAGTGCCCTCAAAAAAACAGGAATAAAAGTGATAAATGTAAGCAAAACCACCCAAAGTCACATCACGAGACTGCCTTTCAATGCCAGCACATCTGCAAAAGTCATACTAAAACTCAAAGTTCAGAACATGTCATTCTTATGGCAACATCCTTAATGCGCCAGATGTACTCCCAAATCACTCCCTAGAACAGACCACACTTTAAACCACACATCTAAATAACACTTTTTTAAAAAATCTCATATTTACACTTTTTTTAAAAAAAATCTCATATTTACGCTGCATGTAAAGTTAAAAACTGAAGTAATTAAAATCACTACCTCTACTAAATAAAAGTGTGTCGTTAACCAAAAGGACATTAATCCTGCCTATACATAACCTTAAACTTGTGATTGCTGCCTTACAGACACATAGCAAGTGTTCATGAGTGTAAAGGGGCCTTTCATTTCTGGCATTACTCTTTAGACTGGAGTTAAGTGACTTTATTATCTTCTAGCTTTTTTTTATTTATTTAAAAGTGTCATCTGTTTGACTCTGTTATAGATCAGAAATCCACACAGTAAAGAACAAAAAGAGTGTATAAATTTCAACAGAATAATTATTTAAAAATTTTCTTTTTAAACTAAAATGACATTTCCTTTGGGCTCAGCTCATGTTTCGTGCACAAAGAAAATGGTAATTCCATTTGAATTGGTTTATGTATCTTTTCTAGTTGATGTAATTAAGAAGTTGAAAGAGAGGAAAAAAGTCAATTATTAAATAATTCAAGTTTTTAGGGCAGATTCAGTCTGCTTGATAAAGTAACCATTAGCATATTTTAACCAGACGTAATGTAAGCAAAAGTTTTACA
Source organism: Horornis vulcanius (assembly GCA_013401035.1). Lineage (NCBI taxonomy): Eukaryota > Metazoa > Chordata > Aves > Passeriformes > Scotocercidae > Horornis > Horornis vulcanius. Next base: position 30,604 of record VZUA01047442.1, read on the forward strand.
AGGGAATTATTTCCTTAATTTCACTGGTGCTTGCTTTAAAGGGGATATTTTTTTATATTGGGAATTTATAATATTTATTATTCTCTGTCTCTAACAGTTTACTTGATCATCAAGTAAAATAATTTGGGTTTGATAAGTACCTCATTAAGATAAAACATTTAATTGAAGTAATACACAGTGCTAGAAAATACAGAAGTAGCTTTATTTAAAAGCATTTTAATAATTAAACTCTGCAAATTCCAGTAGTTCCCAGAGTCATCAGAAATGGAAGGGTTCACACCTCTATCGTGACCTGACATGAACCCAGTGAGCATGACTCTAGACTGGCACTACTTGGAGTGGAGAAAGGAAAGCAAGAAAACAGCATTACTGTGCAGGCAGGATAGGACAACCCTGGAGGTGGGACAAGGCCACCCTGGATGTACAAACAGACTGGGGAAGGAGAAGCTGGAAAGCAGTGCCATGGAAAGGGACCTGAGGGTCCTGGTCAGTGACAAGTTGAACATGAGCCAGCAGTGCCCTGGCAGCCAGGAGAGCCAACCCTGTCCTGGAGGCATCAGGCCCAGCATGGCCAGCTGGGCAAGGGAGGGGATTGTCCCCTCTGCTCTGAGCTGGGGTGGCCACACCTCGAGTGCTGGGGGCAGTTTGGGTGCCACAATAAAAGAAAGACACTGAACTGTTGGAGAGTGTCCAAAGAAGGGCCATGAGGATGGTGAAGGGCCTTGAGGGGAAGCCGTGTGAGGAGCAGCTCAGGTCACTTGGCCTGTTCAGCCTGGAGAAGAGGAGATTGAGGGGAGAGACCTCAATGCAGCTTCCTCACAAGAGGTAGAGGAGGGGCAGGCACTGATCTCTTCTCTCTGGTGACCAGTGACAGGGTCCGAGGGAATGGCCTGAAGTTGTACCAGGGAGGTTTAGGCTGGATATCAGGAAAAGGTTCTTCACCCAGAGGGTGATTGGGCATTGGAATGGGATCCCCAGGGAAGCGGTCACAGCACCAAGCCTGACAGAGTTCAAGAAGCATTTGGACAATGCTCTCAGGAACATGGTGTGATTCTTCAAGTAACCTGTCTAGGGCCAGGAGTTGGACTTCAATGATCCTTCTGGGTCTCTTTCAATTCAGGAGGTTCTGTGATCTGTGATTAGGAGTTTGGGTTGACAAATAAAAGCAGCAAAAAGAACAGAGGCAGGTTGTCCTAAGTTGGTGAAGGCGGAAAAGAAGGACATTCAGGTTGCAGAACCTGTAGAACTCTCCAAAGGGGCAGATCTAAGGTCATGAATGCAATTTTATTCTGTCTGGCACTCCTTTCCACTTCAACTGAAATTAGTAAAAAAAAAAAAAAAA
>VZUA01047446.1:7531-24642 GCA_013401035.1 Horornis vulcanius
GGTAATTGAAGCTTTAAAGACTAAAAAGAGAGAAAGAGAATGAAGCAGAATAAAAGGAAATCACAGTTCACTATCCATCTAGCCACAATTATCAGCATGAGTTTGGCAGGCATCCCAGATGAGATAAATTTCAGATCTGTTTTTAAGGTAACAGTGACTGTTTAGATTTTGTCAGAGGTAACCCAAGACTAAAGGTGAGTTTTGAAGAAAATACAGAAGCACCTAAGGCAGATATTGGTTCAGAAGTGTAAAATTTCTGAAGACAGAACTAGTAAAAGACCTTCTGGTCACAAAAACCTTTGGACAGAAGAGGTATTTTTCAGTCCACTAGAAAGTTTATATGCCCTCCAAACTGTACGACAGGATTCACATAAAGTCAAAAGCTGAGAGATGGCACAATTTCCTGATAATATACTTCTAACACAAAATATGAAACAAAATGGAATGCTTAAATTTGCATGCATTTGCTTAATATGTTCCTAGCATCCCTCAATAACTACATCAATTCCAGATCAATGAAAATACATGTATCACAACACAGTAAATTAAATTAATTATATTAATGTCTAAACATTTTACTATTGATTTGTAAGTATATAATATGAATATGTATATAGTAAGAAGACATAGAAAACCACAAATTAGTTTATCCTGTAATACACTACAGCAACAACAGAAATACAAACTTTGGACACAGGTACACATCATTTTATGCAATCTATCAGGTAACATTCCTTTACCATCCACTTAGGGGCTGGAGTAGACATTTCAGTGAAGGCATGACAGTGATTAGGCAAAACGTTTCAAGTCATGAAACAGACTGAATCTGTAATACAAAAGGCTTTGCTTAAAATGATCCATTACTTTTTTCCAGACATTTTACCCTAGGACAGAACTGGAATACCTCAGAATGTATATTGTGCAAGTCATAGTTTTCAAAATTTTTACATACTTTTTTTTTTCTTAGCCATTAAATAACTGTGTGCAAACCACCACTGGATTGCTTGAGTTAGTTTCCAGTGAACAGTTCTCATACAGGAAAACCTCATACAACACCCCAGAACTTTACATCTCTCCTTTTCACAAAATTCTCTCATTTTAGGTCCAACAGGGACTGACAAAATCTGAGATTTTAGTTTTCAGAAGGTATATTAGAAATTTCCCTGTAATAAATACCTCACAAATACCTACATGATGCGAAGTTGGTAATCATCTAAAAAAATAATTAAGGAAAAAAATTAAATAATGCACAGGCCATCTGAGTAGTTGCAATAGTAATGATGTATTTCACTTGTTATTAAATATCAAAGTACATAATTTTTTTTACCTATTGCAGAAATTCCAGACAGACACAGAAATAAACTGAGTCTATCCCTGAAAAGCAAAATACACTTAAAATTCTCAATCTTTTCAAAGCCTACTGGTAAATTGATAGAGGCACTACCAGCTCTAAAAAAGAGTACGGTGTCCCCTAAAAATATCACCTCAAGTGAAAAACATGCTCCACAAGTGGCTGCTTCTATATAAGCTATTTCCATTTTTTCCTACACAAGGACAATGGCATGTTGCAGCATTCCTTGCCTCCACATCCCTTTCAGATTTCACTTAAAAGCCTTACATGCTAAAACAAGTGAGACTGTGAAACCTTTAATATGAAAACCATACAAAACATAGGATTTATTTTGGTCCAGAACTGGTAACTTAAAAATAAGTACCTAGTCTAAGAGAGCTATACAGGCACACTGTCACCCAATGGAGTCAGTGGTTGAATAAAGTGCCTCCCTGGACAAACTGCTTAGAGCACATACTAAGGATGATTTTCTTTCTACTTCTAAGATAAAAGACAAAAAATAGAATGAGCTTGTAATTGTGGCAAAAAAAAAGGGGGGCGGGGGGAAATATATAACCATTACCATATATTAAACAAAACAGAGAAGTTATAGTTGTATGACCACTAAAAGTAGATATGAACTGTCCTGAAACAGATGTGCAATATTTATTTTATCCTATAAAAAAGAACCAGTAAAGCAGAGAGCTAAAGAAAATACAGTATTTTGAAAATCTGTTTAAAAGTTACTGGAACTGATGAAATAGTTGCATTATTCTGACAACTATTTTTTGTCAGTGTTAGTAACATAAATAATGGAATAGTTACCATATAATGCCCTATTATCTAACAATTATTCCAAACCATTTATCTGACACACAGCAATATCAGCTTATACTTCATATCGTTAGCTGATAGTTCTTCTTTTAAACATTATTTCTATATTTATTACAAGTACCTTAGAAGTAGCGCATCCTCAATTACATTAAGAAAAGAAATACACACACACACAAAAACAGAATAAAAAAAAATTCCTTGATGACCTGAAACCAGAAGGACTCTTTCAACATTGTAACGTTTCACAATGCCTCCTCTAACAACTAATATTAATAGGTCTCTTAGAAAAGGAAGCAGACAGTACTCAGACTCCATCTTTGTCCTTCTCATTTTTCTATATTTCTTCCTTCTTTACCTTATCCCTGAATGCCTCCTTGGCATGATCTGATGAAAAAACTATGTAAAAGCAGTGAGAAATACATTAATTTGCTCTGCCAAGATAAATTACTAAGATAGAGGGGTATTACATAGCCCAAGGCTCAAAAAAAACCTCAACAAAAAGCCAAACCAAAACCACCAGTATTTCTTTAAACTTACCTGCACCACCTGACACCAAATACTTCTACACATTGATTAACTCAAACTTGTCATTTGAAAGTATCTTCCCTTTACTGCTATTTATGTAACCCCTGAAAACCATGAAAATTAAATTATATACACATCAGCTACCTACTTTAAGGCTGTTCATGAGTGGCTGCTATTAATTTTTTAAAAAAACACCGAAGCAGAAACTCATTTCAAAGAAATGTGCATACGCAGCCTTTGTAGAAAGAGGGAAAACAAGCAGGTCAAACCCTTCAGACTGATCAGCCTTGTTAATATCCTTTATCAGAAAATGCTCCATGGTCAAACTGCACTGCTGACACAAATTTAGAATCCAAAATTAGAGCTGAAGAAATAACAAGTTTTTTATCCTAAAATGTGAAAAAGAAAATTACTACATACATTAGTTTTGAAGTCTTAAGAGTATCAATCATCCAGGTGAATTAACTTCTCAAAAAGAAATAGAAAACTGCCAAGAGTTCCACAGCCCCTAAAAAGGGGGAAAAATAAAAATAAAAAAAAATCTGTGCAGGTCATAGCATTTACTGTACTGTAGATGAGAAAAGTATATAACTCAGAGAACAGAAATGAAGGTATTTTTACTTTCCTGAAGGGCTCCTGAAAGACCATCCCTCCTCCATCTGGGTGCTGCTACTTTCCTCCTCAGGACATTTGCAAGACTTGGACCAGTAACCTCATGCAGCCCCCAGGGAAACACAAGAAATAGGCAGGTACATGCTAGTTTAATTACTACTTATTAGATAACTAAACCAGGTGTCACATCATAAGCACACTATAGGAAAACATATCCATGGTCTCCTTAAGGCTCAGACATCCAAACAAATCAATTCAGCGACAGCAGCTGCAGCGGGGTTACCTGATCCACCACCCATCCACGTGCACACACACATCCGCAGTTACCTGGGCTACCTTATCAACAAGGAACCAGGACTTCGGCCCACAGCAGCATTAAATAGTTGGAAATTTAGGACACAGAGATGCTGTCTGATTGTCTGCTAATGAAAAGATCCCATAGCACGCCAAAACACAAGTATCTTAATCTCATCACCTCAATTCTGCAACTTCAGTTTTTCTAGGGAGAAGGCAAAGGGAAAGATGAATCTATGAAAAGTGTATCAGGTTTGCATTAATTTACTTCTCAAGGCTGCCAATGTCTTTAAACATGTCAGAGGTGTCCCAACAAAAAGGTTCAACTTTCTTGCTAATGTCACCTGAAAAGTTCTGAAAATCATAACAAACAACTGAGAACACTGCAGGATTTCTAAAATTCTGAGCCTCCATAACAGCCAAGTCATCCATTATATTTCTTCTCATCAGTAAGATGTGACAGCACGCTGAACTTGCCAAATGAGCAGGAAAAGCTACAAACACTAAACTGTCTTGTAAAAACAAAGACCAACCAAAGAAGGAGGCAAGTAATGGGCTTCTCTCTCATTCCTTCTCTATTGCCATTTCATCAGTCAATGCACAGAGCACCTCCTCTCCACTCCCCTCTGGCTATGCAAGCACTGTCTAGCAGCCTTTGCTAGCACGGAAAACAAGAAACAAGCCATGGACTCTTTCAGATCTCCCACACAGCATGCCCACACGGGGAACTCAAGCTTCACAAGAAGTCCAACCATTAGGAGCTAAGATAAAAACCAGCAATAAATAAATATGCAACAACTAATTCCCTTTCTGTGTTTTTCAACAACATGCACATTTCATGTCTGTATGGCATAAACACACATTGCTATTTCTCTACAGAGCAGATTAGGCCAGTTTAACAGTTCAGACACTCAATATTAAAATTATTTCTTTAAAAAACATCTTATATATTAATTTTCAAAGAGCCTTGAAAGGAACTGACAGCTAATAGGATAGACAGCACTGTTTCATAACAGCTTGCAAAAAAATTCAGTCTATTTTTAGACAGGTGAAAAGAATGTGGTTAGTAAAAAAAAACCTCCTATAAAATAAAGATGTTTTCATTTATAACTGACCATGCACTGATATGTCAAACCAATCTCCAGGTGAATAGTACCATACATTTTAATCCTCAAAAGAAAACTGTGTGCATATACAACAGCCACATTTTAATCTTTACTGCATGATAACACATCATGCTGTTAAAAAAATCTTACTTTTTAATGAATGACATTCAAATGAATCACAGACAAATGCATCCTTTTCTAATTGTGTGTTATGATCCTTTAAAAGGACCTCTTCATCTAGGACTACCATTAGTTCAACTATGAGCATGTTCAGCTCAAAACCAGACTGATCAGATGTCGGGTGCTGCATAACATTCATTTTGATAAAATAAATAGGTGTATTATATACCAAATTCCCACACAGCAATGCCAACAGAAGTCTTTTCAAAAACTGAGTCAACACCTGTTTCCTTTACTATTTTCACTCCATCATCCTCCCTGTTACCACCACCATTTTATGAGTCTTGTATTTAAAAATTTTAGGCATAAGAGTGGGATAAAGGTTAACAAATAAACATTTGCATTTTCTCTCCTCATTCTTAATTTTGAATACATAAATACTAAAATTTCTCTAAAAGCTCTTCTTACATTTCTCCATTTTGGAAAGGTGACTTAACATCCCATTCCCCCCACCATTTTCTGTATCTTTCATTGCTGGTATTTTGTGTTAACTACAGCTGGTGAAAGGCAATTCAGTTTGCTTCTACATATCATACATAAATATACTGATAAATCAAATTAAATTGCCCATTTTGGTTTTTCAAACCACCCATGCCACACGGCTCTCGTTAATTTTGAAAGATGTCTTTTAGCCTGTTTCCTTAAGATAGCATTCAGTGCCTTATCATGTCTCTCTATGCTGAGCCATTCAATAAAATAAACTTTAGATCATCATTTCAGCCTAACACAGTTTGAGAGCTTAAAATTAATAGTATTTTTTTTTGCCAACATCCAATATTAAAATGGTGTAATAGAACATTCAGAGGGTCTTCTACATACAGCCAAAATGTTTGCTGTAAATAATGGGGGGGAAATACTACTATGTTTCTCTAGACTGAAGCAGTTTCAAAAATAAAAATGCCCTAAAATGCAGCTGCAAGCGAAACAGAAGTGAGCAGGGCCGATTTATTTAAAATCAACAAAATAATCACCAGGAGGCTATTTCACGTCAGAAGACTTAAACGTACATTTAGTACCTTTAAGTATTTCTCTAAAAATGAAACAGCTACTTGAAATAACACTAATTTGACTGACAGATAAAATAATTGCTTTAAAAACACTTCTGAGTCATTTTGTCCTTACCTGCAGGCATGAACCATTACTGCATGCAGCGACTGCTCCATTTCCTAGCACAGACTTGAACAGGGATCACATCTATCTTACAGAATGTGACTAATAGGGGGATTTGCGATTCCTGAGCTACTTTCCAAAGGACACTCCCTTTTCCACATAACAGGGCATGAAACGCTTCGCCAAGTTCTATTTGCTGCCCGTGTGAAGGGGCAGGAGCGCGGGGAGCGCGGCAGAACGGCGGGGTCTGCGCGATGCCGCTCGCCTGACAGGCGCGGGCGCGGGGTCTGCACCAGCCAGCCCAGCCCGCCCCGCCGCGATCCGCATGCTGCAGCCCGCCGGGCTCCGGGGCACAGGCTGGCACCCGCAACCCTCGGCAAAAACGCACAAAGCTCGACCAGAAGGACAGGCTGGGTGGGCACCGTGCGAGATCCAGCATGCAGCACGCGGACAATGCCAGCAGCCCCGCGGAGGCAGAGGGAGAAGCCCCGCGTTCATGCGGACGGGGATGCGGCCGTACCTTTCTGGAGAGGACGACTTCTCAGAGTTAACTGACATCAGCAGCTCAGTCTTCTGCTTGATTTCTGGAAAAATCAGAAAACGTTCACCACCGACACCGCCTGCCCTCGCCTTCCGGAGGTCTCGCTTCCCTGCGCCCTTTTGTCCGCCGGAGGCCCGGGACGCGGCGCTGTGCGAGGCCGCCCAGCCGCGCTCGGAGGGCCGGGCCCGCGCACATGACCGCGCACGGCGGGCGGAACCATCGCCGANCCTAGGGGAAGAACGCCGAAACAAAAGATTCCCGGCACGGATCGTCTTCCCGGGCACCTTGCTAAGAGGTGCTGCACACCCGCGAAAGCCTCCGGATCAAAAGCCCTGAAAAATATGGCTCTTTGAATCATTTTTGTCACAAAAAGCGAGGTATTAAATCACTGCTTTCACACACGGGTGAGAAACCAGACGTGGAAAACGCTAGGCACACCTGGAATTTGGGTTTTAGTGGTCTGCCTCAAATGTCCCCCAAATACACTTTGAAAAGTAATGTTTCAATATTTTTTTTTTTTTTTTAGTACCTAGAAATGCACCCAGAGGGGGGTTGGGCACTGAAGAGGCTCCCCAGGGAAGCAGCCACAGCAGCAGCCGGGCCGAGTTCAAGAAGCGTTTGGACAATGCTCTTGGGCAAATGAAGTGACTCCTGGGAATGGTGCTGTGCATGGCCGGGAGTTGGTCTCGATGATCCCGGTGGGTTCCTGCAACTCAGCACATTCTGTGATGCTGTGATCACCAATCCAGCACTCGTAAGGCCTGGCTGGTGCCTCGTTACCGAAACGCCGGCAGCACACCCCGGCACAGACACCCACAAGATCCTGTCGAAGCAGAACAGAGACTGCTGAAAAGTGAATTCACCACACGAGAGGTTTGTAACCCAAAAAACTGAGAGAACAAAGTAAGGGATGTGAGCACCATTTTAAGATCTTATCCTCACCGGAGACCGTAGTGTCACCTATGGCAATACTTGTAAGACCTGGGCAACACTATGTCCACTTGTTAACAGCCACAGTAAACCTGAACTGTTTGGGATTAAACCATTCCACAATGGAAGACCTTCAACCTGACTTTTCTTCCTCTCTTTACATATATCTCAGGTACAAAGCCACAGAAATTTCTGAAAACAGAAGAAGAGAAGCTGGGTAACTAGATTTATTAATTTTTCTTTCAACCAAAGTTACAAAAATATTATTACTACCTGAATGAGTTCATCATTCTCATGCTCCAGTGGAAGGCTTGAAAGATAGCAAGTGATGATTGCGTTTTTAAGCATATGCCATTTGTTCTTCCCAAAAGATACTGATCAGAAGAACCTCCAAATAGTATCTCAGTTCTCACATCCCAAGTAGATGCTTCTCAGATCTTTGAAAACATGTCTGTGAAATGTCAGTGTGTTTACAACTGGCTCCACTGCATGACTGCAAGTACCATAAAAAACTTCTTTTATCATTGTCCATCCCAGGCAGCAAATGGTCCTGCAGCTACCAGGATACTTCTCTGCACACCTAGACTCACATCCCAATGCAGGGATGAACTCAAGTTCATTTCCCTACCATAGATCCTTGACACCAACTGATTATAAATATGGTCCTCAATTTCAAAGTCCAACAAATTTTTAATTCTTTCTGAGGATGCTTACAAATGAAAACTGATTATGTAAACAGATATTAACAAGGCAGGATTTTATTGCAAAACAAAATCCACAGAGTATGGAAAAAAATGATCAAATTATTTATTCCATAACTAAGCCTCCACATAAACTTTGCAATGGATGTCTAAAGATTATTATACGAAGACTTTATTGCTAACACTAAAAGACATTAAAAACAAATCCAAGATGTTACTTCACCACAAATTTTGAGTCCCTGAATTCTCTGTGAGATGCACACATATTTCTCCACGATGGTATCATAGCACATAATTTAATTTTACTTTTAGTAACCAAGTGACAACAAAGACTTATTTAATATAGCTGCAAGAATTTAAATAAAATGAGACCTCATAGGAAAAAAAATTCTAATGTCTTAATGAGCATTCTACTCCACAACTGGATAACACTTTCATCAAAAGGTTTTGGGGATTTTCTTTCCTCTGTTTCTCTTCTGTCAATTTGAAATAGTTGCTTATTTGGGATTTAGAAATCTTCTGTCTCTGCTACCTGAGATTTTTGCAAGTGGAGCTCTTTTGTTCATTTTTAATAGCAAATCTGTACCTCTACACATCCATACTGCACTAGCAAACTCAGGCTGATACTATCACTCCTCATACAAAACTGATTGTGGGAATAATATCACTAAAATAAGACACATGAGCTTACACTAAGTGCCTTTAGGCCATAAGAAAATAATGGCAGAAACAGCAATGTTCTCATTTGTTTATTTTGATTATTTATAAATTACAAATCCACAATTCTGGGATCATTTACACAATTTACTAGAACTTAGAAATTGCATCCCAAGTCCAACTCAACAGAAAAAGCCCTTCAAACTGCAGTCACCGTAGCACCACTCTACCAGCCTTTGCATCCAGAAGAATGCAAATCACAGCAGTATTTGTTAAACTCAAAGTAACAGAAAAAGAGGAAAAAAAAAAAGTTTTACAATTGAACACCTCTTCCTGGTGGTTTCTTGGTTCAAGACCCTCCAACCTAACACAGAACTAACACTTCCACTTTACCTCAAGTACTCTGCCACAAAAGCAAATGCTGGGCTGTTTAAGACCTACACCTCTTAGAGATTCAAAGAACCACACCTTTAATGGGTTTCATGAGTGGATTTGGTAGCTGTACTGATCAGCACCCAGATGTCTTGTGAATGTCTGCTTAGTGAGTAAGCATTTACCTCCTCACTGAAGAGCTTTGGGCTGTCCTAATTTCTGAAGCCACAAAAAAGATAGCACTCTACACAGAACCACATCCAGAACAGATCATAACACTGACTGAATAAAAGTTGAATATCAATGAAAATTATGGTTTGCACACCTCAAAGCAGCAGTTAATGCAGTAAATTTTTTCAGCTACAAAATAGCAATAAATTCAGGTATGGGGTAGTGTTGTCACCAACTCCTCAGTCATTTCATGCACTTCATCAGCCCACTTTGAGTAATTTTGCACCGTGTACAGATCAAGTGGCAGACAACTGGCTCTCAGCCAATGCCTGAGAGAAGCAGATACACTAAGTCTCTAAAGCCATACTATTCAAGCTGTGATTGAATGAAAACAAAAACCAGAAAGGCTCTACACTGCCCAAAATGTCTTCCTAATCATCATGATTTTTTTTTTCAAACCAAAGCAAAGCAGAAACTAACCATAATTTTTTTAGCCTAGATGTTTGTCTCCCCTCTGATACATTCAAGTGGAAATTGTGTGTTAGACCAGAGAAAAAGACATCAGATGAAGATAAAGCAGGAAGGCATTTGCTGTGCCAAAAATCAAAAGACCAGAGACTTGGCAAAATGGAGAGGAGAGTCCTAGAAAGAGATGCTGGCAGTTTCTAAACTCACAGGGGATTTGTCAGAAAGCATCATGCCAAAAGCTTCAAGCAACCTGAAGTTTCCACATCAAATCTAGAACAAACCACCTCAGAAATTATAAGGGAAGAAACACTCCACACAAAATCAAGAAAAGAAATTCCATTATTTCAGCAATGTGAAAGAAGAACAAAAAAATTGATGTGGGAACTAGGGATCTCTGAGGGATATATACATAATTGGAGAAAAGAATAGAGGAGCAGAATTAGGCTGGAGTTTTGTTTATTTATCAGTTAAAAAACACACAAGAGCTCTCCACAATAAAAGAAAATAAAAAATCCTAGCTGCTGTTTAAGCACAGATGGAAAAGTGTGGACAAGGTATATGGCACGGCACAAACTGTTCCCTGTGACATATGGGTAGATATCAGAGTCACCACAATTTCAAAGTCAACTGACAGAAGTCACTGTTTCACTAAAAATTTAATCATGTCTACCACAAACAGATTATCTCGATGGTCTACAACATGTTCATCAGTCAAGATTAAAATATCTTACTGACAGTGCATGTATTAAATTTGGCCAGGGCAGAGATCCACTGTTGCAGAACCCAACTAATACAGCTTCTTCCTCCCGCCACCCCCGTGCCTTTTGGGAGCAAAGGAAGAGACAAAGCAGCATCTAAACATAAGTACCTTCAATTTCTGCAATGTAAACACTGCCATACAAGTTTCCAGACATTCTTTTTAAAATAAGTGTTTTACTAAACAAATGCAAGGGAACTATACTTTATTTTTACCTGATAGGTAGGCTCATCCACATATTTTTGTAGTCTAATCTGATAATAAACTAGCAGGTTTAGTGCTTTTCTTCCATTTTCTGTGTAGTGTGTATGTTAGGACACGAGCTTGAGGTGCTTTTAGCCATTCTTCTACACTATCTTTAAACATGTACTTCCTTATCAATATCCATCCTAGTCTATTCTCCACTGAATTTTCCATCCTTACATCACAGCTACAGCTGCTTGGATTTTACAATTTGCCTAGAAAACCCTCATCCTGCTGCAAGTTGACTACTTCCAGTGTTACTGTTAAAAGAAATAGTCCTGCTTCCCAAATGAATCTGTGAAGACAGATCTGAAACTATTAAACAAATCAAATTAATCAAACTGACTATTCTAAGTAATTTTTCAGCCTTTAAGTCATGAAGTGCATTAGGAACTTTGGTATCAGTACTGTGATTTTATGTGGACAGACCTACGTTTTGAGCTTTGGATAATTGTTGTACAAGTGACATGCTAAATAGCACAAAAGGCAATAAATTTACATTCTCCTGATGAAGCACTGGATCCCAGACAAAATCAGACAGCTTGTCACACAACTTGAGAGGCTCACTGCTTTATATGTTTTAGATCATACCTTTAAAATAAATAGTACTAAAACACTACTAGAATCATAGGCTGTGTGATTAAAACAGGGATTTCAAAATGGCACAAACACAGAGCAAGACTAAATTTGATAAGCATATGAATACTAAATGAGGTAGTATGGAAGCATAAAGAGTATAACTGCCCTAAAATAAAATCATCCTCCAGATGTTACTAAGCTTTTGAAATGAGGGAAAAAATAGTAGCTTTATGGACTTCTTTGGGTCTCTCATGCATAACATTCACATCAATACTAATACTCAAACCAGCGACTGCCTCACTGAAGAATAAGTGACAGAAAAACTAGCTGTTTGCAATCTCCTCTTGAGGAGATTACATTAATATTCTTAGTATTATTCTTCTCCCATATGTTAAATAATATTTCTGTTCAGAGCATGAGGAAACTACAATAGAACTTTTAAAGTTATGCCGTACTTGAACTATTAAAATCACCATTTTAAGAAATTGTTTACTTCCAAATGATAACGCAAACTCTCTACTTTCCTAAAGATATGTATTAGCGTAAGTCAGTAATGCACTTTAAATTTTAAACATTTTTGTGAAAGTCATGTTTTAGTTACTGCTCTGAATGTAAAGCATGTTTTGAAAAAACACTTCCTTGTCCCACACACAAGTTCTAGGGACCAGATACAAAGGGAAGTTTTTTTCTACACACTGCACAAGTTCAACTACAACTGTGTCCTGCTCATGCTCAGCTCTGCAGACAATATCTAGGAGTCAATATCTAATGATAGGAAAAAAAATTATAGACATTCTTTTTCAAGTCTTTCATCCTCCCTTATATAAAGGGGAAGATGGATTTACTCAGTATCTACAGGTACATTCAATAGACTCAGTGTTAATGGACTGACTCTTTTGAGGTTTTTGAGAAACTGTATGTTGCGTATGATATTCTCCTACTGATCCCAGAGCCACTGCCTTTTACATTTCTGATATACTTAAAACTACTGGGACCATATGCTAAGGTACTTTTAAAGAACATATTCACAGTAATATCACTGTTGTCCTTCTAAAGTTTTCCACACATGAGCTGTGGTTGAAAAATCATACTTTCACAAAATATTCTAAAGAAAACCTGTCTTCCTTCAAAATGGCTGCTAGTCCCAGTTAGTACCCAAAAGTTAAGTCTACCCTAATTCCTAAAGACAGGCATCCTTCAAATGCAGATGACACTGCCAGTTGCTTAGCATTGTTCTCCTTAACAGAAATAGAGGCCAAAGCTGACCTGAACAACAGTACATACCTTAAATGGTAGTTGTTGCCTTGTTTTTGCAGAAGAAAATGGAAGACTAGTTATTGAAAACTTACAGAACAATGGTATTTCATTAAAGAAAAATAGCAACACCAGTACTATCATTTTACAACTTCATTTGACTGAATCTTCACCATGAGGATGACAATGAAAAACACAGGATACAGAAAGGAGTGAAACGTGGTAGGAAGAAAGCACACACTGCAGATCACAAGGGTGAAAACAAGCTTGAGAACATCTACCATACAGTCAAGCTTGTTTCTGCTTCTCCAAAAGGGAAAAAAGAACACAAAATGCATAGATAAATTTGTCTTTTACTTGTCTAAATAATTAGTCCCCAAATATATAAATATACATAATTCACATAACTTAGACCTCTGAAGAATTTTAATACAGTCAGATTATACATTAATTTGAAGGACGTTTGTAGATAAATTTGAAGCATTACATATTTAAGAAGAAAATCATTACTATATGCTACAATTACTCAATAAATGGGCCATTATGAACATGGGGAAGCAGAACTACCTATGTTTAACTAGTTAAACATAACTATTAATTTGAATTTCTTTTAGTCATCCACAGAACTTAACTAAGGCTCATTGACATAATTTGGCATTTGATCTATTGCCAGACTAATATTCCTTGATAAAGTGCTGAAACACAAAGATGACAATAAGAGGAATTCTTCATTCTCATAGTTCTGCTGAGTCTGGCAGCATTTGCTGTACCAGATGTATGCCCAGCACCACGTTGCTTTTCCCTCCCTCCTCCTATGTCAGGCCAACTCTGACCAAAGTTTCAATAAACAACTCTGACCAAAGTTTCTCTGAAAATCTGTGGTTTTACAAAAAACCATTCTGCAAAGAAAAAACTCTACATTTTACATAACTACTTGTCAGATTAAATACCAGTAAACAAACCAAAGAAAGCAGTGTTAACCCCAAATATACCTGTGCTTGTTATTTCCTAATCATTGATGCACTGAACTTTATTATTTGTAAGTATTTAAGGTTTATGAGAATGGTTTTGTTTGGAGGAGACAGGGAAACAGTTTAAGAACATTTCCTGGAGCTGCCAGAAAACAGAAAGCTTGTTCCTACAAGTTTATTAAATTTAGGGGAAAAAAAACAAACAACCCAACCCAAAATATTCTAAGTATGTTAAAACATATCCTCTGTGCTTTAAAAATCAGCTGCCAATTGCTTCCTATTACTAGGCAAAACCCCATATTTCCATATGGAAATAGGTGGACACAAGGTAGCTAGGGACACAATGAACTAAGAACTTATTACTCTGTTAGATAAAACACAGAAAGTCATTTGCTGTTTGCCAGACTTTGTCTAGAGGCAAGTGGTTTGCCAGGTGTACACGGACAACTTTTCTGCTAAAGCTGAAAAAATTCAACTTCCAGCAGAATAATGAGTGTTAGACACCCTCAAACTACGTAGCTTCTACTATCCTTACTATCTTAACTAAATGGACAGAGTGAATGATTTCCTATTTCTAATCCAAAATATTTCTCATTTATTCCTTTTATATTCTAGTGTACAATTATTACTGTGTTAGGATCCTTCTGATAATAGCATTTTCTTTTGCTTCTATAATTTGCCTAAATGTCTTAAGTGCTGTTCAAATTTTCAACTACTATTATTTTTCCATCATTTGTTATTATGGGCTTTTATTTTTTTTTTTCAAAACTCAAGAAGAAAAATAAATTGTTCGAATGTAGCAGAATGACAATTCCAGTTTTA
Organism: Horornis vulcanius; assembly: GCA_013401035.1. Classification (NCBI taxonomy): domain Eukaryota; kingdom Metazoa; phylum Chordata; class Aves; order Passeriformes; family Scotocercidae; genus Horornis; species Horornis vulcanius. The sequence continues at coordinate 21,989 of VZUA01047446.1, forward strand.
AAGAAAAAACATTTCTATTCATCCACACTGAGTCAAGCATATGTTACCTTATAAAGACTAAAGCAGTGACTCATAAAATCTTGCACACACTGATTCCTCCCTCTCCTAGGAGATGAAGCTACATGATTTACCCAAAAGGATTAAATGAGGTCACAGTTATTGAATACATGTTATAACCTTAAACTTCAGGTTAGAATTTCTTCTCTTATTTTTCAGAATCATTCACTGTTGTAAAAAGATTTATATTTTTACTTTTCCCTACAAAATTTACAGATAAAAATCCTTATAGTAGAAATATTTTAAATTGAGATATTTAGACAGCATATTCACCATATGCTTTTCAATAAGTTTTTATACTGTGATCATTATCACACTGTCTACACAACTGGTTTTTCCAAATATTCTTGCAAGGTTTTTGACATTTCTTATCCAGCAGATCATCAGGCTCTTATACTCCTTGAATTTTCAGATGCAAAGACATTCTCAACCCTTTTCCTCTAGGACATGAGAAGGACTTGTTTCACCTTTTCCCAGGCTCACAGAATACAAGCAGTTCTCAGAAAAAGCTCCATCAAAAAAGCACATCATCCAAAGCACAAAGCAAGGGGAAAATCTTTTCACTTCAGCTGTGACTTGTGCCCCACTGGGACATGGGACCACATGGTCATCAGCTTACCCAAAATCTAAGTCTTGAGGAACACTGGACAGGTTACAGAGTTGTCTCTGTCAAACTTCATATAAAATGTTCCATATTGTTTATAATACAGACAAGGGGCAGAATAGGGAAAAAAGGAGTGTTTTCACATGAAAGAATAAGAGCAAGAGGAGCATCCTCAACAGCCATTAAAAGTGCCAAAACCAAGATACTGATGCCAGCTTTATCACACCACACTCACCAAATAACATCATTTAACTCCTGGCTTTACCTCTAGTTCCTACATTTGGACATGGTACCACTCCTGTGTGAAGAAGCCTGACCATGACCACTCCGCTGTATAGGCTCTGGAACAAGTCACCATTGAATGAAATAGGAAGGATTTGTCTCACAGCAACCTTTCCCAATATTAAACAAGCCTCAAAATTCTGCATCTGAGCAGCCAGTCATCCTTCAAGTATGCTCTTTGCAGATTGTGACTTGCTGAAAAGACAACCAAAGGGAGAATGCAAGGTCTGCAGTCCTGCTCGAGCCTGTCAGACCAATATCAATTACTGCAAGGAAAAGGCTTTGGATCTGTGGCACCCGCACACACCTGGCTATCTATCTCTGAGGTAAAGCACACAACTGGCAGAAGGAACTTAATGTGAAAGCACCAGCACTTTGCAGTCACTGGAAATGCACGTGTGCTGAGTGCAACCATCCCTGCCTCTCGCACATGGATGTGCCCTCCTGCTGCCACCACCACCACTGACAGCAAAAAACCCCGACACTGCACAGAAGGGAATCGCTGTCTACTGTAACACACCCCCAGGAACCACAATAAAGCTGTCTTGATCACACCTGAGAACAAATACAATTCTCTGTTAATACAGCATCATTTTATTACCTTGGATTTTTTTAGTTAAATAAATGGATCTACCTGTTCTTAAATTACCTCTTGATCAAGCTTAATCTTTTGGAAAGAGTATCATCAGTAAAGCTGTAACACAGAAAAATTAAATTTCAGAATTATTACTGGAGATAAAATTGTAACGATGACAAATTTTAAATACGCATGCAGTGCCCACGAAAGGAGGAACCATCTAATTATATTTCAAGTGTTTTTCTCACATATACCATTTTCACTCTTTAATTGCCAGTGCTCTGGATTTACACAGCAACATGAAAATACTGTGGATTTTTCTACTGGGCTTCTCCCAGTGCAATGGACATAGCACTAACACAGGAAAATATTTCTTTAAACTGATACAAATGTTAAAAAAGCCCAACACTGGTAACTTGGCACTCAGCCAGCTTACACTTCCCATTCTGTAAGGAACGGAAATACCTTTAATTCTTCAGATGCCTTTGTGAAGTCTGACTGTAATTACCGCATAATACATACATGTGCTGAATATCTGTAATTGGAAATATTGAAAAGGACATACTATGTTCACAAAAATGGAAAGAAAATATGAGGTATTTCCAGGTAAGGGAATGCTATGAAAGCCTTCCAGTCCTGAAGGACTTCTATTAGGAATATTTTTAATTGCATAGATAAAACTTACAGCATGCATGAAAATACATGGCAAAATATCCCCTTGCTTTGTTTTTGCTCTGTTCTTCAAAGAAATGGGATGATTTAAAAAAAAATTATACATATGCAACAACGACTGACTGAAAAGGAATCTGGAGATATATCTATAAATTTTTGCTGCAAGATACGAGAAAAGGAAGAAGAATTTTTTTAAAATCTGATCAAAAGAAAATTCTGGCTACTAAGGACAGAAGTTTCTAATAGGAAAGAACAGAGTCGAAAGCAACCCCAATAAGGGAGATATTTACATAAAGCAGAGGTTTCTCCAGACCTGATGAAATCTGATCCTGCAACTGGTAAAGCTATTTAGATCTCTGCTGCTTGCCTTTTTTTTCTGTTGTTCATTAATATCTCATCTACATTGTAGCATAATGAGCCATTGCTGATGCAAAATTACAAGTGTTCTTGGCTGGCCTGCAA
>VZUA01047449.1:6429-20520 GCA_013401035.1 Horornis vulcanius
TGACTATGGATTTGCCTATTTTCACTAGCAACTCCTGAGTATGCTGCTCAGCAGTCAACACCAAGGTTACAGATTATAGGAAGTTATTTAAGTTATAAAGGATGTTACTGCTATGACACTAAGATAAAGACAGGAAATTTAAGATTATTATTCAGTTTAGCATCTAAGAGTAAATAAAAAGCAAGGTTGTCAGAGTACTGAGACATCCTTTTTAAGCAAGTGGTTCAAATACCAATTCATAAACAGTGATGCAATCACAGCACCATGCCATCCATGACATTTAACAGGTATTTTACACGTGAGAAGTTAACTTCCCTCAAAGATAACAGTAAATAAGCAACGGAAGAGCAGCCTATAGTGCAATATAGGTTTTTATTCTTAAATAATCAGTCAAATTAAATGATGATGCTGTGATGGATGGAGAAACATTTTTGAGAATTGGAACCTTAAAGGAAAGAGTTCGTGTGATTATGAATTCCTACAAAACATTACAGTGGGTCAAATAATCCTAATCCTTACCTAATGCAATATGTTTACGGAATACTTGTGTCGATTGTGTATTTAGAAATTAATTTTAATTTCGGTAGTATCTTTTACCCCTCCACAAACCCAAACACATGACGAGAAGGAAACAACCCAAGACAGCAATGTAGTGGACTATTCTGGAAGACAGCAAGAGGCAGGAAATAAAATAAGCCCGTGATCTCCTCATCTTTATCGGGAAAAAATGGCAGCATTTTAGCTAAGCTTTCTGCTTACCTATTTGCATTTTTGTTACTAGAAAATGAAGCAGCATCGCACCAGAAAAACCTAATTTCTCTACTTCATCTTGGTCTCTAGTAACACTACTCAAGAATCTCAAACACGTTTGGAGAGAATTAATAAAATAATGTAAACTTGTAAAGTAAGAGTTCGTCAAGACCAAGAAAATATACTACAATTAAAAATCACAGCAAGAACATTACAAGGAAAAAACTGCAAAAATCTGAACAACCTACTTTAAAGGCAAGTGGGGAAACCAGAAAGGAAATGTACCATAATAGCCCGATAATCACCTTAGCTTCAACATTTAAAACTAAGCACGGCAGATTATTCTATAAACAGACAACACAGATAGAGGCAACACATGCAGGTTCAAGGCCAATTAAAAAAACCCCACATTCTATGCAAAGACTTATCATAAACTGGGTTAAAATATACACTAAGCTCTGGATAAGTATTACTAGAAAAGAGGTATCAAATGTTAAAAGTTTAAACAAAGGCGATTTACACACTTAGCAGTAAAACCTAATTGTGTAAACACCTAATGTACAAATTAAGGCCTTCTCAGGAGACAGAGCAAAGGGAGTCTGAAAAATAATTCCAAGCAGCAAAGCGTAGCTCAGGATGTGTACACGACCAAGCAAGCACACATCAGAAATCATTATTCCCCTTTACCTAAGTATAGAAATGTTCACCACAGAAAAGCAATTCCCACAAAACTTGGAGCTATTTGAAAGGAACCGGTTTTCAGGCTGAAAACAAAACACAAAGTCGAGTGTCAGCTCCCCACAGGTAGCGACAAATTATGGCCTGTTACCTTTAAAGTTCTTGATCACTAATTTCTTGGCAGAGCCAGGTTTACTGTTGGCGAAACTGGAAACAGTAGAGGAGGCAGCTTTGGTCAGGCCATTTGCATGGTGCCCCACAGCCACTGACGAAATTAAAAGGCTTTTATTTTTAAGCTGTTGCTGGTGCTGCTGCTGAGAAGAGGCAGCAGGAGAGGAGGAGGAAGAAGACTCTTCAGCCATCTTCACATCGAGTCCAATAAAATCCACGGAGTCCTCAAAGCGCAGCTTCTTCTGGAGGTGATGGTTGGAGGAAGCAACCCCTGAGGAGGAGCACGAGGAAGTGGTGATGACAGTGGAAGATGATGTGGAGGTGTTTTTGGAAGGAGAAGAGGTGCAGGAGGAAAGGGAATCAAATTCTTCTTTTTCGGAATTACTGTTGCTGCTGTTATTTAACTTTCTCTTCTTGCAGGAGGAGCTGCTGCTAGTGTTACCATCAGTGGCAGGTCTGACCTCCTGGGCTGCAGCTGGGGGGTTGGGGGAAGAGAAACCTGTGGGAAACATGAACACACAGAAGTGAACAGGCTGAGGGGCATCAAATCCTTGTGATGTGACAAAGAGAGAGGGAGAGTTTTAGAGTCAGTTAGTCTCTGTTTGCTGCCTCTTGGTGGGGGTCTTTCAACTCCTCTTTCTCATCAGTGGAGTCCTTCTGTATTCCGTCTCCTTCACGTTCTTCTTTATCTGTGGAATCACTTTATCTCCTCTTCCCTTTTTCTTTATTACTTTGGTTCTTCTCGTAGTTCGTCTCTGCCTTTCTGCTTTTACTCCTTTCCCAGCGGAGCGTTTCCGTTCCTGCCTCTCGCCGCCCACCAGTTCCTTTCAATTCTCCTCTCCAGCAGCAGAATTCCCCACGGCTGCCCGCTTCCCCAGCTTCTCCTTGCGCTCCCCTCCTGCTCCGGCCGCCTCGTCTCCGCCGAGCAGCAGCGGGGAGGGCTGAGCGCGGCTCTCTCTCGCCTCGGCTCCAGCCCCTCGCCCCACACGCCTCCCGCTCTGCCCCGCGGCAGCTCCGCTCGGGCCCCGCTCCCCCCTCTCCGCCTGTGCCCGCGCTCCCTGAGGGGGGACGGCCCGGCCGGGTTGTTATTGTCACTGCACGGCAGAGGGAGCGCAAAAATGGCGGCGCATCCGCCCGCCGTGCATGACGGGGCGCGGCGCACGGAAGCGCGGCCGGGAAGCGGAGGGACCGCCCCGGGACCCGCCCCCGGCCCCGCCGGCGCCCTCAGCCCCGCCGGAACTGATCGTGCATCGGTGCCCCCCGTGCCGGCTTGGGACTGCCCCCTCCTGGGGTGGGAGTGGGCGGCCGGAGAGTTCCGCCCCGGGGTCCCGCCCCGGGGTCCCGCCTTGCCTCACCCGACCCGTCCCGTCCCCGCCTCAGGCTCGCCGCAGTCAGGGCGGTGCATGGCGGTGTTCGCGGGAACTCGGTCCCCGGAGCCTGCGGCCTAGGCCGAGGCCTGTTGGCTTGGAAATGATTTTTCATACACTTATTTATAAGCAATCATTTGGCGTCAGCTTTTTGATATTATTTTAATACATACGGACTTGCACTGAGCTACAGTCTATGGTTTGCCTTTGTTCTGTTTATTTATTTTGTAACTTTTGGAAGCAAGAACAGAAGTCGTAGGCCTTTAGAGTCTCTTGATGTTGGTGGGTCGGTTACCAAAGGGACTGCAAACTCCCTAGGAATGCCGTTAGGATTAAAATACTGTTGAGAAAGGGCTGTGGAAAAAGTGATGAGGTTTTGTTCCAGGAGATTCTCCATGGACTTCAGCGGAGACCATACACCTGTCTGCCTGACAGTGGAGCTCCTCAGGGGAAGTCTAGTGGCACTTTTATGTTGGATAGGAAAAGGTGGGCTAACTTGTCTTGACATTGGTACATAGAGATAGGAATGTAATGTTACTGAAACTCTTCTGGTGAGTGTTTTATGACTGAATGTCAGACAACTGAGGCCTGGAATGTCATGCTTGTGATGTGTAGAAAAGTACTTTTTCCAGTTTAAAAAAGCCCACAAAAACCCAGCAAAACAAAGCTTCAGTCTGGTTTTGTCTGGCTTTAGAAGAGGTTGTGTGGTTCCCAAAGCTACTAAATTACATTCCAAGTCAGTTGTAACAGAAATAAACAGGTTTTCTAAGTAAATAAAACTTACCTGAGTATGCTCTAAAGTTTTCCTATTTCCCAGTAACTGTCATGTTCACTTAAGCCAAATTAGATATGTAGAGATTTAAGAGATGCCAAATTTCTACACATTCTTGGTTCATTGAAAGGTTTGATTTATATAAAAGACATGAGTAAGAGTCCCTTTTCTATCTATGCCATTACTGAGGGGTGGAACAGTCAATGACTTTGTCCCATCAGTTAGAATATTAAGCTTTTGGATATGAGAAAGCAGTTGGAGACAAGGTCTGGATCCAGCAAGAAGCCAGGTGCGATGGATTTTCCCCTTTTTCTACCGAAACTTACGCAGGGGTGAAATCCTAGGTCCTTTCTATTTAGCATGTATGTAATCCTGAGGGGTGGTTTCTGTCAGGGCAGTTGCTGGATGTTCCCCCTTGTTTTGTCGGTCTTGTTCAGGTACTATGCTTTTAAAATTTTGGTCCTTAAAAGTGACCCTGCAACCAGAGCAAATGTCTCCAGCTTTTTGGTGTTGAGGCTGAACAATAACACCGAGAGCTGTGTTAACGAAGTTCCAGCCTAGGTCCTTGGAGCCTTCTTCAAAAATCCTCTGTATAAGCACATTTAGATTGGCTGAGCAGTTACCTGGCCCTGAAGTCTGCAGCTACCCCAGGAAAAAACATTTGGAAGAGAAGATGGAGAAGTTGGGACCAGACTCAAGGTTAGCTCAGCCCTGAAGGGAACCAGTGCTATAACTGCTTTAAGGTAGTAGAAGTATAGAGGTAAGACTTTCCTCTTGACAAAGGTAATGTTTGAAAATTTGGGACTAGTCTTGCTGTTTTAGACAGGCATGAAATCAGTGGCTAAGGTGAATTCAGTGATATGTGCTGTCTTTCCCAAGAAGCATATAAGTTTACCTTGTGTTTCTATAATTTGAGGTACAATATGATGAATTTTTCATTATAGTTTTTAAAAATGTGGCTCTTTGCATGACAAAGTATTATTTGATGAAAGTTTTTTTGAGGATCACCAGAACATACGGAATAGTTTGTCAGTGTGATAAACTCACATTCTCACTTTCTAATCCTGGGGATGAGCAGTGTTACAGTGTTTCAGTTAAAATTGAATTCTTGATTATAAACCAGTATTTTTAGTGATGCTACAAAGGAGGTGAAGGTGGCATTCATGAGTGAGATGCTTGACTTATTTATGTAATGCCAGAGTTCATTCCTATCCTTTTAAAAAGTTATCGGTGTGTTTGTTCCTGAGGCTGTACTGCACTATTTGAATGGATACCATGTATAAAGCTTGATTTTACTTTCTTTGGCTGATGTAACTTTTAAGTGTTAGGTTTTAATTACTTGTTGTAGTATCAAAGGTGATTAAATTGTTTTGTACGGAAAAAAAGAACTTGGTTGTTAGCATAATGGTAACCTGGTCTTTTATGTCCTCTCCTCCCTTCCCTTTGTGCCAGTGGTAGCATTTCCATGACTCTAAAAAAGAATCTGGGTGATCACTGGTATGCCTGTTTATATAGCAGCCACTGGCCTAAGGAACAAACACAGGTCTGCTTCTCAGTGTGAAAAAGCAGTGTGGTAAAATCTGTCTGCCCACAGTTTTCTATTCACAATTGCTGCAGCCATCACCAAGCAAAATGCAGTTTGATTCGACTAAACACTATGGATGGTCCTCTCCACCAGAATCCATCTCTCTGCCTGGCAGCCGAGATCTTCTCTGCAAGCCAGGCTTCTGCCCCCTCCCCACTTTGAAGATGTGGCTCTGTCACCTGGCATTGATTCCCTGGACGGCTCCAGTATCTGCTGTTTGACAGGAATTCAGTTCCCCACACCCCCCCACCCCGAATGCTGTTGGCAGGATCTCATGTTCTGCTCTGAAGCTGGCGTGAGGACAGCTTCTGCTCTGCCAGTTTGAAGATGGCTGTGTTCTTTCCAGTTAAACGTCTTTTATGTTTAAATGATGTCAGTAGCTATTAGCACTTTGCTCTTCTTATTTTACCGAAAAGCGATATATTACCTGTGAAAACAGCGCCATGCCTGTAAGAACCAAGCACCTGGTTGTTACTAAACCCTGATAACGCCTCTGTTGTGCAAGGGGTAGGAGGTAGGCAGGAGACGATGCCGAAGATACTGGCACAGGCACCGCCTCGGCGCACGCTGTGCTGCCGGCTGGCCCCGCCCGTTCCGCGGTGATGGAGCGGCGCTTCCGGCGGGCGCGGAGGGAGGGACGGCCCGGCCGGAGCNGAGCGGCCCCGCGGCCTCCTCGGGCAGCGCCGCCCGCAGCCCTCGGCTTTGCCTTGGGCACTCGCTCGTTAAATGGAGCTGAGTCATTAACTTGTCCCAACTTCGGGTGGCAGAAGCGCCTTTCGTATTTCTGTGGTGGACGTGAAGGATTCGCATCGGGACAGGACTGTGGGTGTTTGTGTTACCAGTAAAGTACTCTTGGAGTTGAATAAAATATCACTGTGTGCCGGGGTTTATCTGTGAGATTAAATCTGTGTTTTGTGGCCATACAAAAAGTTTAGAGATGAAGACAGGCTACTGAGGAGGGTCCCCCTGCCCTCCCCCAGCCCAGTGTTCCCAGGGGACAAATCTAAGACTCATGAAATCCTGCATTTGAGAGTTGGACAGTCAGTTTGCTATTAGACTTTTACAGTGAATTTATAAAGACTTCTGAAGACAGATGCTGAAAAATGAATTATTTGTGCAGCAAACTGTGCATTTCTAAAATACTTTGTCTCATCTGACAGATTTGATGAAAAGGAGAATGTCTCAAACTGTATCCAGCTAAAGACTTCAGTTATTAAAGGCATCAAGAATCAGCTGATAGACCAATTTCCTGTTATTGAACCATGGCTAAACCAAATCATGCCAAAGAAAGATCCAGTCAAAATAGTAAGATGGTAAGTATCTTTTCTCTTAAACTTTGCTTTTAAGGTGCTAGGATTGCTTCCTTTGTATGTTTACTTTTACAGTAGATAAAGCTAGCACTTTTGATAGGCATCCATCATCTCATGATAGCTGTGTTGTGGCCAGACTAGAAAGTTGGCATGTGCTTATTTGCTTTAAAGGCAGATGCCAGTAGGATGCTTGAAGAACTTAAAAATGCTGCCTAACAGTTAATATGCAGAGTCTCTCCAAGGATCAGCCTGTTGTTGAAGGGAATCATTCAGTTTTATGGACATGGAAGCTCAAAATTGTTTGGATTCCTGTCAGTAACATTTTGTACCATTTTTGGGCTTCCATATATTATCTTGGTTATTTTCCCTTTTTCTGAATAGAGGGTAGTAGATTTTTGCTGAGTTCTTCTCCTTATTCACTCTTTGTATTGCATTCAAAAAGCAGCACCCAAAGAAATGCAGTTTGTGTATTTTGTCAGTAGGTTTCTTTTTTTTCAAAAGGCAAAGAAGTGAACAGGAGACCACTGGAAGAAAAAGTAATACAAAAGGATAATATTTTTAGTTTTAAATGTTATTCCTAATTGACTGTTTTTATTCTCAGGTGTTAAGATAGACCAGACTTCATAAAGTAAAATACTGTATTTAAACCATAGAAGAGTTAAGTAGCTCTTGAAATTTTTTTTAAATCTTGCAGTCATGAACATATAGAAATCCTCACTGTGAATGGAGAGTTGCTGTTCTTCAGGCAAAGAGAAGGAATTTTTTACCCAACGCTAAGGTTGCTTCACAAATGTAAGTTTCCTGAGGGTGGTCATGCTGGGAAGAGAAGGGTGACAGTGGGATTCCACAGGATGTCCATAGAACCAAATTAAAAAGAGCTTCCATTCCATATATTCCGTGTATATGCATATTCCAGAATAGATCTTAAAGATTCATTATAGTTTCTTAACTGGAGGTTATTAATTTTCTATTTCACATGTCTATGCAAATTGCTTCTGTACTATATGTTAACCAATCTGAACTTTGGTAAGTAAGAATTAAATTGTGCAAAGCTCTGTAAAAAAACTTGAGAGGCTCCTCTAGGACAGAGATATATATTTGCTATTCTTGGTCCCTATCTTTTTTCTTTCAAGTCTTGTTATACTTGTAAGTTCTTACTAGAAAAATATTCTGGCTTCCTGAGTTTAATGATGTAATATATATCTGTCTCCTGTAGGACCTTATGTTGCATGCTTTTTACTTTAAACAATTTACTCTTGCAGTTTTTTTCTTGCTGTTCTACTTGATTGTGTTACTTTGTTTTGGATCCCAAAACATGTTATTCAGTCAGATCTCAGTGTTGGAAGTACTTCAAGAGGGGTGCCTGCACTTGCAGGATGGCTTGGAGAGCTGACAGCTTTCAAGAATTCTTTCCATGTTTGATTTTTTTGTTCTGTTAACATTAAACTGTTTTTCTTTCATGTTGGAGTAATTTGTAAGAGTACGTGGAGTTTGCAGGATTTAAGACCCCTTGGTTTTAAGATCTCTTAGGATGGGCACTTGGGTGGCTGTTTTCCCTAGGGGAAAGTGGTTGCTCAGTCTGTGGGTCTGTGAGTGTGCAGGAGGCATAGGCTGAAGTCTGGATTACATTTGGTTTTTAGATAAAAGATGTGGTCTGGGTGGACAGTACTTGTGTCCTTTTGGGTCAGTATTTGTGTCCTTCTGGGATGGTGCCACCCAGTAGGTAATCGTTTCTCAAACTTCCTACCTTGCAGGACACTCTATATCTAATTGTCCCATTTAAACTGACTTGATAATGAGCTATTCACGTTGTCATGGTGCTGTATTAATTGCAATGCTGTATCTTTCCCCTCCTAGACCCATTTATTCTCCCGCACCAGCAGGTTGATAAAGGTGCCATTAAATTTGTCCTGAGCGGAGCTAATATAATGTGCCCTGGCCTGACGTCTCCTGGAGCAAAGCTTTACCCTGCTGCTGTTGACACTGTTGTTGTATCCTTCTTAACTATGAATTATTGCTCACTGTGAGATGAGTTAAATTTCTGTTCGTGTTGATCATTATTTGCATTACTTTGGATTTTAATTGGATTTCATGAAATAACTAGTAATCAGGTAGGAGCCACAGAGGTTTAGATATTGCTTGGCAAGGTTAAAATTGTTCATATTTTTTCACTTACTGTATGTTCCAAACCATGTAACTGTTCATGTTGTACCATTTGGTGGGCTGCGGTTCCATTGATCTCATTGGTAAGTGGAGCTCCTTACCAGTGTAGATGAGGTGCAGTGTAATTTGGCCACTACCTCCTTAGTCAAGCTTGTATTCCCTTCAGAAGAATTCTCTCCTGTTCCTAGGCAATTAGGAAAGATGTTTAGGGTCAGCTTTACTGCAGTCAGGACTTGCTCTATGTGTCTGATGAAGTTGCATAAGTAAAATGAGGAAAGTGTGCTAATTCACTCATTATATTGCTGAGGAAAGAACACTGAACAAATACAGCATTTATAACACCAAGCTGTGCTGTGCTGGCTTTGTTGTTAATTAGATACTGTAGAAAAAGATCAGCAGTTAACATCATGTGTTGCTAAACTCTAAAAAGGACACGTGATTTCAGTACTTGTGCTGTTTAAATTGGCGTCTCAGTTCTTCTGTGCCTTGGAATCTAAAATGGCCCCACAAACATGTGCTGTTTTGTTCCAGAAAGGCAGAGACTGTCATCTCTGTGTTGGGCACAAAGGAAGAAATGTAGCACTGGGAGATTTTTTCTGTAATTGCTGTTCCAAGTTCATAAATACATGCTTTGTTCTACACCCTGATTCAATTGTTAAATTCAGTGCATTGTTTTGTTTATCTTTAAGAGCTGAAGCTCTAGAATTACTAAAAGGTTAAAAGTTCAACACTGGCTTTTGAAAGTGTTTTTGGAAGTAATTTCTTTGTATTGCTTTTACTTTTCTGAAATAGTTTAAAAAGAAATCTGTTTTCCTTAGCAATAATTTGTAGGCAATAATGGCAGAGGGAAAACAACACGCATTAAGTGTGGGAGTAATGAAGATGTCAGCTGAGGACATGTAAGTGTTTTATAACATGTAAGCTGAAATATAACCTGTCCCATGTTGTTATTCTTATGTTAGTTTGAAGTACAAGCACCACTGTCAAGGTTACTTCATTGCTGTTGCAATGGTATTCAGGGAAAGAAAAGGAGGCAGGGAATATCTTCTCTCCTTATTGGGAATCAAAATAGTTCTTTTCATGTGAATGTGGATTTTAAGATACAAAACATTGGTACTGCTAATGAATATTAGTATTTCTAGTGCTCTGATCATGCTTTCTCAAAGATTTTGTTGAACAAAAACATACTTTTATCAAGTATTTACTACCTGGGCTAGGCAAGAGATGTAATTTGGATTTGAGAGGATTGAAAACATTGAAGAGATTTTTGTCTGCAGAGGCTCAAGTCCTACTGGAGCTTGCTTGCCTGTCTAGGCTTGTTTTTCTCTGTGGCCTGCTCTTTTTCTTTAGGGTGTACCCACATGCAGCATTCCTGCTTGCTGTGCTGACTGACTTAGCTGAGTCTCTTGTGAAATTTAGAGGTCTGCTGAGGGGATAAACTGAAAACCATTTGAGACGGAAGAGAGATACAGAAAATGGAAATGGATGTTAGTTGTTCTTGGCTTTCAGATAGTGCTAAATTATAAGTAGCTAAATCACTTGGTCATTTTAAGTTCTGTTAACATCTTGCAGGATGTGAGGTGTGCCCTGCAGGTTTGGGTTGTTGGTTTCCAGACACATCTGTCACTTGTGGCAGTGAGGAAGCTTTTTTTGGTGAAAACAAGTCACCCTTTTTTGTCTGGTTAATTCTCAGCAGAAGCCTGTCCTTAGTGGTAATAGTAGCATGAGGCAGAGAGTTGGGAATGTCTTAGAGGACAGGGATAGAGAGGGACTGCAGAAATCTGGATTTGGACCTGCTGCAGCTGTTGAGGAATTATATTCTTCAGAATTCTTTGTGGTGCTTCCAAAGACTCCAAGAGTAAGTGGAAAGAAAAGCTACTTGTGTCCCAGTCCTATGAGTGCAGTGATTCACTGTGGTAATCGAAAACCAATCCACCAGCCTTGCAGCTGAATATCCTGTTCCTGTAAGAAGACACATGAACTGGAGAGGAAAATGAAATGATACTCCTCTCTGCAGCCAGTTAGCTGCTTTTTTGTGTGACACTGTTCCACAGTTTTCTGGTTTATACAGTGGGATTTCAATCTCTTGGTGTGATTACCACATATAATGTGTTAATATTGTGTTAGCAGCATTTTTCTTCCTGATTACTTTTGGACAGGTTGTGTAAGTAATAGAACACTTGGTGTAAATGGAGTAAATTATATTCTTCAGGGAAATGAAACTTGTTCTCACTCCCAGAAGGAGATTTGTCTTGTTTATTGTGGCAAAACTATTTTTTTTAACTGGAAAAAATGAACACATTCAATGCAGACACAAACCAGCAATTTTTAAAAGATGACATGACTCAAAAGATGTGTAATACTATAGAGGATAGTGTGTCCGTAACAAGCTGCAAATCCTTGACACATAAATCTAGCATTTTCAATTCTTTATTAAGTGGGTAGATGACTTGTAGCTAGAAGTGAGGCAGCTCACCTGCATATGATTGTGTCACTGGCACACTTGGAACCAGAACTTCTTAGATTCCACATTCCAGTTGTCTTGTACCACATCCTTTCTTGGAGAGGAAGGCTCACAACTGCTGTGCTACTTTGAAATGGTAAAATTAAGAAAATTAGCAGAAGAACTGAAGAACTGTGTCCCACAAAGAAGTAGTAAAAATACTGTGGAAAGCTGTTGAAAAAATATGGAAGGCAAATATTGTCCTCTTATCAGTCAGCAGTGTGGGCATATGTAATAACAAATATTGTTTCTGGTCCATCTGCTGTGGAAGATAATGACTTTGTGGTTGAGAGCTTTCCCCTTCCAGTCGACAAATGTTACAGGTTTTGCTTGAAATAATACATTTTTTTTAGTGCTCTCCTATTTAACCTAGCCAATAAATACTTCTGTATGTTTTTCCTTCTACAGTGAGAAGGTCAACAAAGGGATTGGTATTGAAAATATCCACTATTTAAATGATGGCCTTTGGCATATGAAGACATACAAGTAAAACAACAGGAACTGTTACTCCAAAGGAATGCACTTAGATTCAATGTGGACTGCTTTGTAATTCCTTGTTTTTAATGTGACTGAATGTACAAATTATTTTGTTCTGTGGCTATGCTAAATAAATGAATTGAATGCAAAAGTACTGTTAGGCTACAATAGTTTTCTAGATTTCTTTTTATTACAGTTATTTTATTTTGTCTTAAACCTGAGTCTTCAGTGACTGAAGATACTTGATGAAAGATCTGCATGGACTGTGAGTAGACTGTTTCAAATGGAAAGGAGTAAAAAGCCAAGAAATGTTTACATTTTTGTGCTCTTCTAAAAGAATAATATAAAGTATATGTGAAATATAAATACGGTTTATAAAACCTCTGAAGCATTTCAGATTTTTTTCTTCTGATTGACATCTTGTTAGTCTACCTAGTTTCTTGAATGTGGAGAAATCAGGTTTTCTGACTTTTTTTTTTTAACTTATTAAGAGCATTAACTTCATTTTACTTAAGTATTTTCTCTTTTTAATATGCATTTATCTGTATAGGATTTATGAACTCAGATTGATATGTGGATTAGAAGTTCTTTCATGGTGGCTCCTATCTGAAGACTGTGTGTATGTTCAGATTTTTACCTGCCAACACTTTGATACTGCTCTCCTTCTAGCGGAGTTTGTAGTAATGCTGGGTGCACTCCCAGTGAAATGTGTGCTGCCCTGGTGCCTGATGCTCTCTCCTCCCTATGTGCCACCTTATTTTAGGAGCAGAAACAAAATCACTGTTAAATAAAGGCATGACAGCAAAACATGTTTTTCAGCGTAGCCAGGAGCAACTTTTTCAGGTGGAACTTGAAGAACTCTCAGCTTGTGCACACTGCCACATGTCCCCATACAGCTGCAGAATGGGTTCAGGAGCACTGCGTGTCTGGATAACCCAATCCTTTGTTCAGCATACCCAAAGCTATGCCTATGGAAAGATGGAATACTGTAATAAATTAAGGAAACTTTTAAGGTCTACCCCTCATAACTGTCTCTGGAAGCATTTATTAATATTTCAAGTCTTTAATCTAACACATGCGTTTTACAACAGCAGAATGTAACTTTGTGTGCCAGCACCTTGTCTTGGTGCTGTTCTGCAGGTGTGGTTCTCCACCCAGGGACCTTTACAGACCATAGCAGCCCAGGTGTTCTCCATCTGATTCTAAAGCCAAGTCAAGACATGGCAGAAGGAATGTATTGCCTAATACATGCTGCTTTTAAAATTCTGGAGAAGTATTTACAAGACTGTACTTCTGAAAATGACAGGGTAAATCAAACTATTTCTCAATGCAGAAGACAAAATTTAGGCAAGTGTTGCAGATAAAGTTCTGATCAAACCTCAGACCTTGAGAATGCTGGTGAACATTTCTGTGCATCATAAAGATTTCATTGTAAATGTACTGATTTCTGGTTAGTATTATGGGAAATCAGTTTATGCTTCAGGGTTTTTTTTTTTTATTTTGGTGTAAAATGAGCTTATCTTGCCTTTTGTGGTTTGCTTTTTACCCTTCCGCCTTATCTCTTCCTGTTGTACTACAGCACCTCAAATATGTGACCAATGAGATTTTTTTCTCATTGGAACTGTTCACTCATTCTCCTGTGACTGCAGTTGCTGCAGAGGGGACAGAACTGTTTTTAATCATCAGAAACACTAAAAGGGAAGTTTTGCTTTCCTTATCTGGTTTAGTCAAAATTTTTGCAGCTGTATTCTGTAAGAAGAAACAAGTCAAATCAGGCTTAATTTATATACTACTTTAGCAAAATAGCAAAGGTACAAGTTTTACCTAGGTTTTGACAGCAATTGTGTATGTTTGTTTTGCTGCTCAGCTGAAGCTGCATCATCTCACCTTTCAAAAAGCAGGGGCTGTGGAAGCTTGCATGAGGGTCTGAGCAGTAGTCTTTACCTTTCTTGTGAAAAACCTGATTCTTAAAACAAAAACCCCAAGATGTGGATAGTCTCATCAACTCAGAAGCAGCTGTTTTACTTCCCCACCCTCCCACCTGCACCTCAGGGTAGGGTGTTAAAAATGGTTGGTTAACACAGTCTGCTCCTATGTTTTATAAATATTCTAGTACAAACAAAGCCTGTGATAGTCCTAGATGTAAGGATGCAGTACCTTCCTCAAGTCTTGAAACACTCATGTCAGCTCAGTGAAATCTACATGGAGTAAGTACTGAAGTGCTGTTTGCACATGCTATAAGCATGACCCAGGAACTTGAGTAAAACTGAGTGCACTCTATTGTAGAAAAAAAACAAACAAAAACCCAAACCAAA
>VZUA01047452.1:0-12030 GCA_013401035.1 Horornis vulcanius
AGGGGCACCTTCCACTAGACCAGGCTGGGTGTGAGTGGCAAACTGCAGGTCTCTGGTGTGCTGCATTTCTGGGGGAGTCATGCTTTTGCAGCCTCCAGCCAAGGAGCATACATGGCATTTATATTTTCATGTATTTTTAGTTCCAGTCACATTGTATATCCTTATAAACCCTTAAATAAAGTGAAGCTTTTAGTAAAGATGCAGCAGCAGTTCTGATCAGAGAAGGGAGTCCACTGGTTATTCAGATTTGTTTTGACTTCTAGGGCATCATAAAGCATCAAATACTTACAATTTATAAATAAATGTCTGTGTGTATAGACCTGTCTTATAAAGAAAACTTTGTTATTAGATCATGTGAGCATTGCCCAGGCTCCCTAGGGAATGGTCCCAGCCCCAGGGCTGTCAGACCTCCAGGAGCATTTGGACACTGCTCCCAAGGATGCACAGGGCAGGATTGCTGGGGGGTCTGAGCAGGGCCAGGAGTTGGACTCAATGGTCCTTGTGGGTGCCTTCCTACTCAGGATATTCTGGGATTCTGTGATCTTAAATTAGGCTTCTGCTGGATTTTTGTAAACCTTTTAAGAAATTCCTTTCTGGTGGACAGAAGCCTCTAATGTCTGATCTGATGATGAAGGGTTTTGCCAAGTCAACCTGCCTCAGCTGGTTTGGAGGGAGTGGAAGGGACCCCTTCCACTAGACCAGGTTGCTCCAAGCCTCATCCAACCTGGCCTGGAACACTTGCAGGGATGGGGCAGCCACAGCTTCTCTGGGCAGCCTGTGCCAGGGCCTCACCACCCTTACCTTGTGGGGGTTTTGCTTCTCTGGCTGGTAGAGCTGAAACTTGAGCCCTTTCCTGTGCAGAGGCTTTCCAGGAGGAAATTCCTGCCTGTCCTGCAGGGCATCAGCTTAGTGGTGGAGGTGGCCGATGTGACTGTGAATGTGGAAAAAACACAAGATGGGAATAGCTGAATGCCACAATTGAAATGTTTATTTCAGAGGCTTCATAGAAGTTCAAGCATTGGGACAGGGTCACTCAAAGCCAAGCACAGATGAGAACAGAACTGAAGGCAGCAGGTCAAGCATGCATAAAGAGCCTGGCAGAGCCCAGGCACAGACTGCAGGCAGGGCAGAAAGTCGGGGTTTCATCTCAGGGTTTCCCCTCCAGAGCCGCTCATCACATTTCTGAGCACAGCCTCATCAGCCACACCAAATAGGATAAGAATCATTTCAATTAGCTTGTTAAGTGTCGAAACTTCCCACAGCAGTGCTCCCACTCCTGCAAACCCCACTGCTGCCTCGTGGCTCAATAACCCCTGGAGCTGGAGTTAAATCAGATTTTGCCAGACCATCTGTTACCTTGTTTAAGCCGAGCACAGCCGTGTGCCGTGCACAGAGGAGCCACTGGAAGATTTTTACATTTTCTGACGAGACAAGTTGGTTTTATAAAGCTGATTACTTTTTATTAGTGATGGAGGCAGGGGGAAATTTTGCTGGGGTTGCTGTTGCCCACATCAGGCATCATTTCTCCCAGAGATCTGTGGTTCCTTGCCTCTGGTACCTTTCCTTCGTGTGGATGGTTGGTGTTGATTCCGCATTTGGTACGTGTACAGCAGCAGACACTTAAAAGCTGGGAATGAAAGTGGCTTCTGGTAATTATCACAAAATTAAAGATAATCTCCTGCTCTGGAATTGTGACAAAGTGCAGAAACGAGATTAGTGCAGCAGGAGAGCAGTGGCAGCCGTGCAGGGAAACGACATTCCCTTGGCCCAGGGCTCTCAGCTGCGCTGCATTCCCAGTGATTTCCAGTGCTCAGTCTGGAGCAGCATTGTCCTTTGGATTCCCCCATGGTCTGGAAGTGCTGCTTCAGTTTGTGCTCTGGAAGTTCATTAGCCGAATGCTCACTCAGAGCCTTATTTCCTGCTCTCCGGGCCATTGCAGGCTGTTTTGTTCAATGATCACGATATTGTGTTGGCTTAGGCCAAAACCTAATTTTTTAGCACTGTTTGAGCTCACAGTGGTCCTGAGCTGCAGCCTGAGAGCTGGAGGAGTGACAGGGTTCGTGTCACTTGTGGTGTGTGTCACCTGCCCATGTCAGTGACACCCCCTCACCTGAGGGGACCCTGCCTGAGTGAGTGACAGAGGGGAGCTGCTCTGCACCCCTGGGGTTCCCACTCTGCTCACTTCCCTCTGCATGTGAGCAATGGGATTGTGCAACACAAGGGGTGGCATTTCAGTGACTGAGGCAGGAGCTGGGCACTGTTTAAAAGAGAATAACAAGAAGTGACTTTCCCGTGCCACCCTGGCTCTGCCCTGCAGGCTGGGTTGTAGGCCCAGGGGTGCTCTGCAGACAGCTCAAAATGCCACATAACAAGACCTGTTTCACATGAGGGACTGCCCAGTTTTTGGAGATCAGGATGGTGAGACACCTGCAGCACTTCTGAGTCAGAGCAGCTTCATCTCCCCTGTGATCACCAAGAGGTTTTTTGTTTGGCTTGTTGTTTATTTGCTTTCCAATGTCTGAAATATTTTCCTAAATGTAACTGAGTCACACGCTTCCCTGGTGTTGTCATCCTATTATCATGGAATCTTGGAAGCTTTTGGGTTGGAAGGGACCTTAAAGCTCATCTTGTTCCACCCCCTGCTGTGGGCAGGGACACCTTCCACTACACCAGGTTGCTCCAAGCCCTGTCCAGCCTGGCTTTGGACACTTCCAGGGATCCAGAGGCAGCCACAGCTGCTCTGGGCAACCTGTGCCAGGACCTCACCATCCTCATAGGGGAGAATTTCTTTGCATCTAACCCTCCCCTGTGGCAGTGAGAAGCCATTCCCCCTCGTTCTGTCCCTCCAGCCCCTTTTCCAAAGTCCCTTTCCAGCTCTCTTGGAGCCCCTTCAGGTAGTGATGCCCCCTTCAGGTTCTTGCTCATGCTCCTTCTGAAACAAGCCCTGGAGCAGCATCACTGCTTCTTTTTGAAGGGGTTGAACAGGTACTATGGGTAAACCATCAAAGTTCTTTCTTTGCCAAATGGGGGAAGATGCTGAAGGAGCAGAAGTTGGGTTGGGTGCTCCAGGGCTTTTCCCGCCCTCCAGCCAGGAGGGGCAGAGGACATCCCCTCCCCCACAGAGAAGATCACCCCCTAATTTGAGTGTAGATGAACTCAAAACTGCACTTGATGGTCTCTTGCAGAATTAAGCCCTTTCTGAAGGATTGCATGTTGATAAAGACCTGTGCCTGTAGGACAGGAGCAGGAAGTGGCAGACTCATACCTGGAAGTAAGGCCTTAAACCTGTCCCTTGAGTTTGTGTTCCATGCAGGAGACTCCCCCATGAGAACTGGCCTGTGCACACAGAGGTGCTGGGGAACTGCTGGGGAGCTCCTCCTCAGCAGCTCTTGATCCTTCATGGTAGCTCTGGGAGCCAGCTGGGCTGAATCTCATTGTCCCACATTCCACACAGGAGCCTGTGCTCCCTGCTGTCTGAAATTAAGGAGCTTCTTGCAAACTTGGGTTCAGGAAAACTCATAAAAACAAACTCAGGCTAGGAAATGGGAGATGGCCTCATGTCAGAGGGTTTGGGCCTATGTTTCCAGCACTGGTTATATATACCTAAAAGCTTGAGGCAAAACCCTGATTTCCACCGTTGGCTGTAATGGAGCAGCAGTGGCTTCTCCTGAGGCAACAATAAAGATAAATGATGCATTCATTTGTGTGATATATTTGGACATAGGTTTCTATAAATATATTCAGTTATCAATATAGTTTGTCAAGTGCCTTCTGAGTGGCTGGAAAACAGCTTCAGGAGTGTCTCTCTGGGCTTCTGTGTGGAGCCAACTCTTCAGTGTAATGTGGACCTATTGCTTAATGGGGCAGCAGGGATTTGCAAGACCTCTCTGCTGAAGCATTTAGGAAATACTATTGCTGGGAAAAAATGTGCATTTTTGTGCTTCTTAACAGGAAATTGTTCAGGTGACACCTGTACCATCAGATTCCTGCACTAGTGAAGCTGAAAACTGGGTAAAACCAGCTGCTCTAAAGGCTGGCTGCCTTGAAAAGTACAGCATTAAGCTGTTTTCTCAGTTTTGGTGGTTGGGTTGGGGATTTTTATTTGATGTCCCTACTTTTCCTGATGCTCTTCTCTTTTGTCTGCAGGTCTGAGCTCAAGGAGGACACCTGTCACTGAGGTGAGATGTGTAAAGCTGGGTTTGACAATCCTGTGTTGAGAAATGA
This sequence comes from Horornis vulcanius, assembly GCA_013401035.1. Lineage (NCBI taxonomy): Eukaryota > Metazoa > Chordata > Aves > Passeriformes > Scotocercidae > Horornis > Horornis vulcanius. The sequence goes on from VZUA01047452.1 coordinate 4,225, forward strand.
GAACACAGAGCCCTAGGAAACTCTTCTGCCTGCATTTTTCGAGCCAAACTGCATTTCAAAATACTTATGAGATTACTACAAAATTGGTACCTGTTATTTGGGAGAAATAAAATTGGTGGCAGGTCTCTGGGGTCCCTTCATTGGCATCACTGCAGCCAGAGAAGGGATGTGGAGGGACTGTGCCCATCATGTGGCCGGTGTGGCTGTGTGATCCATGATCCTGTGCATCAGTGACTGAGGGCACCTCTTCCACGCTGGAGAATGCATGTATTGGGCATCTCCAGGCCTCACTGGTGGGAACGAGTCAAGGAGGCTGTGATTTGTGAAGCCCTAAAACAGGGGAGCATCTCCAGGGACTCATCTTCTTGTGTAGATATTCCAGGTCACAGGTTCTGAGTCACTGTTACCTTCTGGAGCAAAACTCTTCACAGTTGGCAGCAGGGAATCTGGTAGGAGGCTCTGTGCCTGAAAGCTGTTCCCTGAAACCCACACTCATGGTTTAGGGCATCATGTTCAATTGATTTTTGTCTGATCAAATTTTTTTATATACCCCTTCCCATTCCTCACCTGGGATGGTGAGCATTTGTATAATGAGCAGCAAAATCATCCCATAAAATTGCCTGGAATGTGACACTTGGTTCTTTTGTACTGGAATATGCATAGTGGAAAGCTCAGCTTCTGTGGAAGTTGGTTGCATTGCTCAATGGAGAAATTGGGCCACTTTTTCTTGCCCTGGAAACAGCCACAGGCAGAGCAGGAGACTGGAAGACTTTTGTCACTGCAGTTCCTAGGATGGCAGTCCCTTCCCTGTGCTTGTGTCTGCTCATCATGTTGGGAGGATGATGGTGAGCCTGGCAAGGCAGGACAGCACAGCTTGGGCTTGCATGGGGTAAAATCTAACGGGTTAGGAGGAGAGGCTGAGCTTTGCTGCTGCTCACAGCTGCTGCAGGAGGAGTGCTCAGAAACAAGGCTGGTCCTGCTAATAAAATAGGGTAGGAAAGGGATTTTTGAAGAAGAACTCTCAGACTGCCCCTTAGTACGAGAAGTACAAGCAGATTGACCAGAAATAACTGCAAGCTCTTGATCAAAAGCTAAAGTACAAAGAACTTCTTAGTCTGAGCAAAATTATCCATTGTCTGCTGGAGCCATTTGTTCAGAGCTGGGTCTGTGCAGCACTCAAGAGGGACAGGGATAGAACAGTGTCACTTGGGAAGTGACCTTGGATCTCTCTGCATGCTGTTCAAAGGAACATCCGAAGCTGTTCTTCAATGTAGCAAACCCTGAAATGGTGCTGGTCTCTCACCAGCATTCCCAGGTGTCTGATGGGCTCCAGGATCCCTGGGGATCAACTGGCAGAGAGCTTGGGTGTGGGTGCAGCATTGAGTGGTGGTGGAGTAGAGAGTCCCTAGAGCTGCAAAAGGAACTGCAGGGAACTTCCCACCACCTGGTTACACCAGGCTGTTAAAGGAGCAGCCACAACCTGCTACCTCCTGGGCTGGCAAAGAAAGGCCTAGGCAGACTCAGAGGTAGGAGAGGAGAATGGGACAGGAGCAGGTTTGTTGTCACCCTGAAGTGCTGGCAGTCTGTAGCATTTCTGTAAACTTCAAAACTTGTGGAAGAGACATTCCTGTGGCTCACCCTGTGTGGGCTCAGCCTTGGAATTGTAAACAGATGAGATCTTGCATAAATGGATTATCTCAGTGTGAGTGGGGCTGGGCTGTCCCCATCAGCTGGCTCTGATCTCTCCAGCAAAACCCGAGGTGTCAGTGTGACACCTGAGGGCATGGGATTTTAAGAATAAATCTCTGTGGCTGTTTGATTTAATACATCACTGTTTTAAATCAATGGGAAACCGCAGTCAAGCACCAGGGGAATCTTGGCAGCTGGATCTTGTCTGAGCTCGGCATTTTTGCTGAGGGCTCTGCCAGTGAGCAGTGGGGGTGTCAGGTGGAGTGTTGCTATTCTAACTCGTCTTGAGGTGTGGAGGTATAGTTCAAAGAGCTTCCATTTCACCTGTTGGCACTCTGCAGGGTTTTGTCCAGCAGTACCATGATCCCTGTGTGCAGTACAGTGTGAGAATGTGGCTGTGCTGCTCTGATGGCAGCTCAGCCTGTGCCCTGACTGTCCTTGTGCTCTCCTTGCAGGGCCCATCACAGCCAGGCCAAGGAAGGAGGATTGGCCATCGAAGCGTGGATGCTTCTGGGGAAACCACCTACAAAAAGGTTTGGGTTTGGGGAGTGGGGGATGGCACCCAAGTGTGGGTGATGGGCTGAGAGAAGATGTGGCCCTGTAGTTATTAATCTGGTTGAGATTTTTATGTAGTGCTCTTGGACAGCATAATCCTGCAAACAGCAAATCTGAAGCCCTAGTTCATCTCTTCAGCACCTGGGTAAACTTGGTTAGCAGTGTGTGGTGCCTGAGATGACCCCACAAAAGTCACAGACATGACTGTGTTGTATTGCAGGGGATGTTATTGTGATATTCCTGCTGTCAAATGCTCACTGACTGCTCTTTTCCTTTTGCCAGACCACCTCATCCACTCTGAAGGGGGCCATCCAGCTGGGGATTGGATATACTGTGGGCAATCTGAGCTCCAAGCCTGAGAGAGATGTCTTGATGCAGGACTTCTACGTGGTGGAGAGCATTTTTTTCCCAAGGTAAAGGAGAAGGGAAAGAATGAATGCATGAATTATTTCTTTTCTTTTCCCCTGACTGACTTTTCAAGAGAGCTTCCATCTGTCTTTAGATCAGAGTTGCATGCTCTGGATGTTTTAAATCTGCTCCGTGATATACAAACAGAACAGTGGGAAGTGTTGGAATCTGCAGTGCACTGGCCTGCAGGGAAGCACAGTGCAAGATGCAGTACTGTACACTCTAGTTTGTTACCCTTCCTACGTGCTTGTCTTTCTAGCTGTCCATCTAGAATTTCTTCCACAAAATCATATTGTGTTTTAGATGGAAGAAACCCCTTCTGGGAGCTCTCTAACTGAGAATAAACAAAGCTCATAAAAGTTACATTCTCTGTGTAAATATATTCTGCTTGGCAAGTGGTTGTTCTTTTAATCTCTGAAAATAGATTTTGGCAGATAGTTTGAAACCTTTTTCCTACCACAGAAGAAAGGTGGTGATTGTTCCAAAGATGTCTTTTTGCAAGGCTCAGTGCATCTGAAATGCACAGTAGCTTTGGTGTGACTGTCCATGTCTGGTGAGTGGTAACAGGCCCTGCCCACGTGTGTGTTCTGTGCAGTGAAGGCAGTAACCTCACCCCGGCTCACCACTTCGCAGACTTCAGGTTCAAGACCTATGCCCCAGTGGCGTTCCGCTACTTCCGAGAGCTCTTTGGGATTCGTCCAGATGATTATTTGGTATGGATGTATTTTCAGATTTCTCTGTCTTTTCCTCCTTTGTTTACCTTTATCATGAGGGTTGTGAGGCCCTGGCACAGGTTGCCCAGAGAAGCTGTGGCTGTCCCATCCCTGGGAGTGTTCCAGGACAGGTTGGATGGGGCTTGGGGCAGCCTGGTGTAGTGGAAGGTGTCCCGCCCATGGCAGGGGGTGAATGAGATGGGCTTTAAGATCCCTTCCAACCCAGAACATTCCATGATTCCAAGTCTGAGTTTGCTGAATGGCAGCTGCTGGCCTGTACCGGAGGGAAGCCATGACCTGCACACAGTGTGAGCTGTGTAAGCCCTGCAATGGGCTTCCCTCTCTGGTCCTTGTAGTAACAACAACTTGCTGTGTTTACAAGCCAAAGGAGTTGTGTTCTGCTGGGTGCGACCCTGTAATGTCCCCTGTGGCTCTAAGGACAAAGATGGAAATATTTCCTTGTGTACTCACTGAAGAGCTATGTGATTGTAGTTATTTTAATCATCTTAAAAAGACAGAATGAACCACAGCTTGTTCTTGTGCTTCAAAAGCTCCTCAGAGCTGGAAAGGCTGGTTTTCAAATACCTTGGAGTACAAGCTGTTGGGGCTTCAAGTGCACTGTGGTTGAATTTGGGCCTTTGCCTTTATGTGACATCCTGTTCTGTGTGAACTGGGGAAGGAAACACATCCATGAGTGCACACCCTCCCCTTTTGGAACAGCCCTTTCTGTGTGACTTCACCTGTAGATGGGGGTGATCGCAGCTGAACACCTGCCAGTGAAACAAGCCTGTGCCAGTGCCTGGTGGGAGGGTAACAGTGATCCCCTCCTGTGCCAGCCAAGGCAGTGCTGCCTGATGGATGAGTGTTCAGAACTGAGGACAGGCAAGGAGTTTGCCTCAGTTGCAAAGGTAATGGCTCTGATATGTTGTTTCTGCTTCTCCTGATTGTCTCTTGCCTAGCACAGCAGCAAATACCTTTAATTATGCATGAGATGATTAGCTTGATCAAGTCTGGGATTGTTAATCTGTGCAGAGCTGAAAGCTGTTTTCATTACATAATGATGAGCATTTAATTTATTGTTCTGATCACCTCCCTTCCATTCCCACCTCACTCTCCCCATCTCACCTCTCACTGGGCAGTTCTGTGATCCTGCCCTGAACCCACCTGACCCCTACAGTACCTGGGCGGGCTCTGAGATAAAAAGTGCATCTGCCTACTTTGCTTTCTCCATTTTATTTTCCTCTGCTGCTGGGCAAGTCCTTATTTGAGGACCTGCTGTTTGCAGATGTGGTGACCAGACACGTTCTCCCAGTTCAGGCCCCAATGCAGAACTCATTGCTGTACCTGAGCAAGGCTCATCCCTTTTCATTGCACACCTGGGATAAGACTTCTCACATTTTCAGCAGGATTGATGGAGTGTGGCTGTAAAAATACAGCGAGCTTGGATGGAGCTTGGAGCAACCTAGTCTAGTGGAAGGTGTCCCTGCCCGTGTACGGAATGAGATGAGCTTTAAGGTCATTTCCAGCCCCAACCATTCTGGGATTCTGTGAATCAGGCACTGGCTTTTGCAGGGAACAGGGGAGCACAAGGCCAGGGGAGGCTGCTGAGAACAGCCAGTGCATTGTGTTCCCTCCAGCACAGTGATATGTGGTTCCCTGAGCAGACTGTGGTGTGGAAATCCTCTGTGTCCATCAGCGTGTGCTGGGCTGTGCTTAGAGAGCCTGAGTGTGATACATGCGTGCAGGCACAATGGGAACAGATAAGATGTCATTACAAAGGCTGGATGTTTCTGAAAGCAGATGATTAGTTGGATACTGAGCAGTCGGGATGCCCTGAACTGTAATTTTAGCCTCTAATTATAAATTATCCATCAGTCTGGCTCCTCAGACCTAACCTATAATGAAAATACTTCTCACTTGAGCTTTGCTACCCCTTAATCTCCCAGGGAGACGACATTATGGGGAAGGCCTTGAGGGCATAGAACTCAAATCTGCAATAAATGGGGGATAAAACATCACCTTCTTTTCTTTTCCTCACCAGTATTCATTATGTAACGAGCCTCTGATCGAGCTGTCCAACCCCGGGGCCAGCGGCTCCCTCTTCTATGTCACCAGCGACGATGAATTCATCATAAAAACTGTGATGCACAAGGAAGCTGAATTCCTGCAGAAGCTCCTTCCTGGATACTACATGGTGTGTATCACCCTGGACCTCAGATCCAGCTGGGCTTTGTCATGGCAGCTTTTCTGTCATGGCAGAGCATCTCACAGGGCACGTCCTCCACCTGGGTATCTTGTGGCCTGCCCCCATGCCAGGGGCAGTGTTGACAGCATGTCATGAAGTAGTCCCAGAAGCACAAATTCTACTGATTATTTGCAAACTCTGTGGGCAAACATGAGGCATATAATTGTGCCATAGTTTGGAGGCATATTTTGGCCTCAGAATGGCTTCCTAGATGTATGTAAAAGAGTGTCCTGTTCCCAGAACTAGTTCATTCCTCTTCACTTGGCAGCGTGCATTTGCCCGAGCCTGCATTGGGGATGGCTGCTGATTGCAATCATAGAATAGTAATACTCTTAATGTTGGAAAAGACCACCAAGATCATCAGGTCCAACCTTCAGCTCAGCACCATCACTATGTTCACCACTAAACCTTGTCCTCAAGTGCCACAGCCACACATTATTTGAATGCTTCCAGGAATGGTGACTCCACCACTGCCCTGGACAGCTCGTTCTAATGCTTTACAACCCTTTCCACAAAGAAATTTCCCCTAATATCCAACCTACACCTCCCCTGGCATAACTTGAGGCTATTTCATCTCATTCTGTCCCTTGCTCCTTGAGAGCAGAGCCCAACCCCCACCTGGCTGCACCCTCCTCTCAGGGACTTGCAGAAAGCAAAGGGTCCCCCCTGAGCCTCCTTTTCTCCAGGCAATAGCACAACCACTTTGGTTTTGTGGGGAAAGTACTGCTGTCCCTGAATCTCTCCCATTCCTGCTGTTTGACCATTACTCCAAGGATTGTCCTGACTCCCATTGGCTGCAAGTCCAAGCTGGAGGCCCCCATGGCACCAGCCAGCTTTGCACTCAATATCAGTCTGGCAAGGCAGGATATTGAGACCCAGAGACTTGCATTGGGTCAAGTAAATTGGACCCAAATCTGCTGTTTTGGTGTCAAAACCAGGAGCTGGTCTCCCTGCACAACTGTGCTAGAGGCTCCAGCTTTATGGATGAGAACTCTTGACATTCAGTTACAATGATCAGGGATTTGTTTGTTGTGAAGATGCCAAGGAGAAGGTGATGAGAAGCAATGCTGCTCCCCCATCTGTGTGCCTGTGTGCAGTGGGTTTATGTGATCCTACACTGGTTCTGTGAAAACCCTTTCATTTTTCAATATTTACTGGGGAAATTTTACCCAAGGAAAGGCAGGTTATGGGATGTCTGTGTGTTAGTGACAGCCAAACCAGGAGGAAGTTCTTCCCTGTGATGGTGAGGCAGAGGTTGCTCAGAGCATCTGTGGCTGCCTCTTCTCTGGGAGTGTTCCAGGCCAGGTTGGATGGGGCTTGGAGCTGCCTGGGACAGTGGAAGGTGTCTCTGCCCATGGTAGGGGATGAAACCAAATGGTCTTTACAGTCCCTTCCAATCCAAACCATCCTGAGCTTCTGTGAATCATTTGCTTTTGCAGGTGACACTCACATTCCTGGACAGGATGAGTTTTCCTGGAAAGCACTGCCTGTTGCCTAATGTGTGTAGTAAATCAGGTGTGAGGTTTTGAGTGGGAATGGAGTTGGACTGTTAATCCTGCCATCATCAGTCAGTGAATTAAACTGAACTTACCTGTCTGATGCAGAGTGCAGAGCAACCTGTTGCAGCTTTCCACTGTCTGTGTGTTCTGTGGTGCTACGCCTGATCACCCTGCTGCTCCTGGGGAACCACCCATATCAAAGGAGTCAGGGAAAGGCAGCAGGGTGGTTTCATCCTGAGTTACTTTAAAGCTGTTTCCATTTGCCTGTCTCTATTACTTTTGGCACTCACCAAGAGGGCTCACTGCTGTGCCCAGGTGGGTGAGCTGAGGGGAATGAAATTTTAATACAGTCACGTTTCTGCTGTCTGTCAGAACCTGTCAGGTCTGTCCTTCCTGCCACAGCATGCAGAGAAGTTCTGTTTCCTTCCCAAACATACCCAAAGCTGAACAAGCAAATCCTGCCTGTCATGTCGTTCCTAATTATTCTGCTGCCTAAAAAAAGGAGATGACAGCAGAACAGGATATCCGTGCTCTCTGGTTGACTGCTTCATAAAGCAGCTCTGCAACAGGAGGAGAACATTTATGTTGTTTTGTTTAAAAAATAAGCCTGTCCCTGGTTTATTCTGGGATGGAGAATGGCTCTTGATTCTGACACTTGCAGAGAGATAAAGAGAGATGTTATTTTTAAGCTTGAAGT
>VZUA01047458.1:28045-41377 GCA_013401035.1 Horornis vulcanius
AGAAAGAATGTACATGCTTAAAATCCAGCCTGAACGGGGCCATTCCTCTTCTGCCTCTTCCTAGCTTCTGCCTTGCTGAGCTGAGGACTTTGTCCTTTATCCTACAGTTAAGGAATAGGAGAAACACAAACCCCCATGAAGCTAGCCTACACCAAAAAGGATGCATATAGTATGCTTATTTTTTAGCGACATCAAGAAGTAACCTTTGAACTGAAGTTTACTTCAGTAAACAAGACAAGAACTTGAGTTCTGAGAGTGGATTGTGAGAGTAAATATTTCTGCTTGAAATATTTTTTACATTCCAGAAATAGCTGAGGGTCTTTTATATGAGCTGTAGATACGCACCCAATTCTAAATTAGTATAATTTTCCTTTCAAAATGTAGTGTTTATCCCTCTTCTAAATCTTTAACAAGTATTTTAAATAAGACTTATAACAATTTTCCTGTTGGATATGTACTATTCTTTCAGCTCACAATTATTTTACTCAGAATTATTTTTATTTTCATCACCAGCTACTCTGAGTATGTCTGTCTTTTGCTTACTGCTGTAACTAGTGTGAAATGAAAAATGATCTGAACTGGCTTCCAGTAGAAATTAGCTTAGTTACTGATGGCTCTACTGCAATGGCCAAATGAAACATGGAAAGGTTTGCAGTAAGCGTCTAGGAAGGCTGGGAAGACTCTGTGGTTAACTGGAGATGAGCTCTGTGGTGTCATGGTTGTGTTCCTTGTAATATCTGAAGTAGCTGAGGAAGAGCTTGTTTATGCATTTCTGCACATCAGCCAAAATTACTGCGGAAGCTGCAGTCGAGCTTCTGGGGTTTCTTCAAGCTGAATACCATTTGCGATATCGTAGTCACTGTTTCACATGCTTCCTAAAATCAAGTTGTTGCAGATTATATGCATGAAATTGTTTTCTTTTTTATAGTAAGAAACAAAGTGTCTTTGTTTGTCAGATGTAATCCCTTTTTATAACCCAGTTCTTCCATTGTCTATACCCTACAACTGATAGCTTCTATTAGTGGAGCAAATTGTCTCTAATTTGGAATTCAGAGTGGACAACTTGTCAGTATTTCTATTTTACCCTTTAAAAAAAAATCGCTTTTCTGATCAGCTTTTGAGTGTGAAACATTCTCTCATAATCCACATTTAATTCTGTTCTGAGTAGCTCTTTTTCCCTTCAAACAGTAATGATCGCATAAAATAGCAACACAGAAGACCTGTATACCTCTCACCAATCACCCAGGACTTCATGTTTGTGCGGCCATAATATCAAATTTAATGGGTCCGTGGGTATGTCAGTGAAAGAGATTCATAATGTGAGAAGTAAGATACTGTAATTCTCTACTGAGCCCAGCTTTGTGCTCAAACAACTGACCTGATGGGGCACTGAAAGGACTTCTTTCACACACTTGTCCCCCATTGTGTTCTGCAGGGGCCTTCACAGCATTAAAAGTATCTGACACAATTCCTGCTTTGTAGCAGTCCTGCTTACACCACTTTGGGTCCAAAGTAGCTGAGCTACTGAGTCTCTTACAGTGAAAGAGGCTCTTTATTCATAGACTGTAAAGCCATAAGGGATCCTTGAGATCAAACTAGATGATCTCCTACATAACACAAGCCTTGCATAAATGCCTATTTGAGTAAAGCATATATTTCAGAGAGCTTTTCACTTTTTGCTTGAAAGCCTCAGCTGAGGAGGAATCCACCACGACCAGCTCTTGCATGTTCTTTTACTGTTTGCAATTTACAGCCTGAAGTCTGTTGCCAGTGTATAGCCTAGATCACACTGCTCCTGTTTCCAATCTGCTCTTTTTTCCTCTGGACTGTGACCAACTCACATTTTTTAGTTTTTCTTGCACAGTAGATAAAACAAAATGTAGAGTAGAATAATACCATATGTTTAGAGAAAAAAAAGTTAGTAAAAATATTAACATTCAATTTCTTTGTAGTTTTATTTAAATACATGCTACTAACTTCCTACTATCAATTTTCAAGATTTACCGTAGAATGTTAGTGAGAAATATTTAGGTGTGTATGTGTTAGAGATGCATGTAAATCCCAAGGGCATTTTCAGAGAGGCTGGTAGGAATTTGGCTCTGAGACTTCAATGCCTTTATAAAGGAATGCCTTTGAAAAGTAACGTTTCAGTCACTTGCCATCAGTCCAGTACAACTGGAACAGGTCACATCAAGTGCAGGTATTATTGTAGCTCTGAAAATGGTAGAGCTGGAACAGCATTCAGCTGGTCCCAGGCACAGGATTCTGGTGCCTGAAGTTGCTTCTCACTGTCCATCCTTGTGTATGACACAGGTGTGTTCAAGCATTCCCATGCTGTTGGGAAGCTTGTGATCACTCTTCATTAATTTGATGTGATTAATGATGTGATGATGTTAAAAAACCATTTCAAGCAACAAATACAAAATTAGCAACTACAGTTCCAAGTAACTTAAAAAAAATGAGTCTTTACAAAAAATGGGATAATTATTTATATGCTTCCATTAGTTATATGCAACTCTTACAGCAAACTGTCAACACACACGCACAACTTTGCAACAGTATTTTTGGAAGTGTATTTCCTGTAAGCCAGAATGTGGATTTACACAGTTCTAAAATTTTTTCATCAGTTTGCTTACAATGGCATCCTTGACATAGATATTACTTAGCTCAAATTGGCTGGAACGTTTGGCAGGACAGGAATTTAACTTGAAACTGAAAAATAAGATACCGGTAATTACCATTACGTGTCCCTTAAAAAAGCCCATGAATTTATCTGTTCTTCCTCCCCTCTTTTTCACTTAATGCTGAAGAATTTTCTAGGTTAATGATACTTCCAGGCATAAATTCTTCTCCCAAGGCATCTATTTTTCCACCTCAGACTGGTCCCTGAAACTATGTGGAAACATACCTTGTTATGTGTGGCAAAGAGGAGAAGCAGGGGAGAGGTATCCAGAACTCTGTTTTTTTAGGATGGCCATCATGGAGGACTGGAATACCATAAAGTTCAGCCAGTTACTCAGAAGTTATTCTTGAAACAAACCGGAGCAAGTTAAAAACAAATACAACTACTTATTTACATAGTTGGGGAAAAAAAAAAAAAACAACCCATAAAATGAAGAACCTGCAAAAATACATGAACGGAAATGAAAGTCGAAAAAAACCCCAACACTCATATCTGGCAGAGCCTCTGGTTACCACTGAATGTCCTTTCTCCCTAGACCAGTCATCTCTCAACCTGATGGGTGCTTTACTCCAGTATTGGTTCTACAGCTTGAGGTTGCTTTCTCAGAAAAGTCCCCTCCTAGAGGGCCCCTAGGTCTCTTCCTAGCCCCCTTCAGAGTCAAGGCTCCCCTCCCCACCCCCATGTCAGCTAGATAATACAGGCAAGGAAGGATTCACACTATTTTGCCAGTATACTGGTGTTTACAGCTTCCTGCTTCAGGGAGGTGAGGATGGAACCTCAATTGTGTAACCATGGACGTGGTTCTCTTTTCCAAAGAAACCGTGCCAGTTACTAGCAGTAGGCAGGAAATTGAAAGTTCACATTTTTTCAGTTAAATAGTAATGCCACAGATTCACAGAAGTCAGTCATAGAATCATAAAATCACTTATTTTGGGAAAGACCTCTAAGATCATCAAGTCCAGCCATTAATCCAGCACTGCAAAATCCACCACAAAACCATGTCCCTAAGTGCCACATCTATGCATTTTGTAATACCTCCAGGGATGGTGACTCAACCACTTCCCTCAGCAGCCTGTTCCAATGCTTGACAATTATTTTCAAGGTATTTTTCCTAGTATCCAATTTGAACCTCAAATTCAAATTGAGGTCATTGGTACAAATTGAGGCCATTTCCTCTTGTCCTGTCACTTGTTGCTTGGAAGAAGAGGCCAACCCCAACCTGGCTACACCCTCTCTTAAGGCAATTGCAGAGATTGGTAAGGTTCTCTATGAGCCTCCTTTTCTCCAGGCTAAACGTCCCCAGCTCCCTCAGCCACTCCTCATAAGATGTGCTCCACACCCTTAATCACTTTATGCTTGTTGAATCTGTGAAGTAGCATCAGGAACAGATTGCTTCAATATTTTGTAAATGAAGTTTGAAGACTCCTCCTGTAAATGCTTTCCTTTGGTTTTCCCCCCACCCAGAATTAAAACACACTCATGGTAAACACAGATCCGATAAAGCGTATAAAGTTGTAGTCGCAAAATTTCTGTTTGTGGGCTTCTAGGTCTCTTGGGACCGGGAAGAAAAATGCTTACAGCTACGTAAATAGTGAAGGTGAGTACTTGATTTTACTTGCAAAGTGAAGCACAGGTCCTTTAACAGAATCCCTGTGATAGGTAATTATATCACTTGACTCTTGTCCCAGCAATCATATTTTGAGCTGTGGAGGTTGCCGGGCCAATTGGCTTTACTTTGCATACCACTCTGTTATTTCACATTGCACCAAAATGAGCATCCCCTTGCCTGTCAACAAGCCGCTAAATAAAGTATCTGTTTACTTTCCGAGGCTGCCAAGTTAGGCAGAGTTATAAATAGAAAAATAACTCTGACAGAGTTAGAGGGGTGAAATTCTATCGGAAAGGTTATCTGCCCAGTGGGGTTTAGCAGCGTACTTAGGCTCATGTTTTGTCGGTCCTTTTAGCCACATTCCAGGCTGATGCTTTCAAACAAAATTTTGGCTTCCGAACCAAAAAAGCAGTAATACAGCGGTTGTTGTGTGCCATCTAGTGTTCCTCATAAGAAGCAGATTCCTGAGCAGGTTCGCCCGTGTTGCACACGGGAAGGATGTCCCACATCCTGCCCTGGAAGACCTTTGCGGTCCTGCCCTCCGTGCACGGCACTGGCAGCGGGAGGGAGACCCTCTGTGCTGCTGGCTCCTGGGCTGGAAAAGGGATGGAGGAAAGAGAACCATGGGAGGGGAGAGCTCTGAAATAGCTCGTTCAGATTATAGATAGATATCACAGTTTAAACATCCCCTGCAGCTTGCACTAGGATATAGCAACCACTAGATCACATCACAACCACAGAGCACTGAATACAGCACATCAATGCTGTGACGGTCCCTGAGCAGGAAGAAGAGAAATTTGGCTTAAAACAAACAGACTGAATGTCCCTGTGCTGCAGCTGAATATAGTGAAAGTCTAATACAGACTCAGATCCTGTTTTGGTACTGCACAGGCCTCGCCTCGAGGTCCCCTGCAGGAGATACCATGCTCAGAATAAGAAGAGCAGTTTACACACTTCATCTCTAAACTATTTTAGTTTAGTCTGTCTCTCTTCCAGTATGTCTGTTTTTGTTGCTCCCAAAATAACTGCACTGAATACCTTGAGATGGGCGTTCTAGTAAGTTACTAATTTTAAGTGGTATAAAAAAATATCTGGCGAGCTGCGAAACTTGCTGGAAAGGCAGCAACTCCAAGGTGGTTTGAATCTTGCCAAGGTTATTATGAAAAGTCTGTGAAAATTCAGAAAATTGAATCCACCCGGCCCAAGTCTCTGACAACTAATCCATGGAGATTGTTATGTAGCTCTGGCACTGCTTATGTGAGTTTCGTGGATGACCACAGGGCAAACATTTGAAACCACACATTGTTCTGGGAATTAATGAGGAAGTGAGGTGTTGAGAAAGAGAATATTAAAGGGAATTGAAACCATTTGAATTAGAGAAAAAAATACTACTGGGTGAGAGGGAAGGAAGCAGACCTGAGCAGCAAGTCTTAAGTTCAAGCTGGATTTTGTCAGGACATATTTTTGTCAGGACCCTTTGCTCCTATTTAGGTAAATGTAAGTTATTTTTGAGAGATAATTCTTTGTAAACAAAGGTCAGCATAAGGAACTGTAGATTATGCCATGATGAAAGAAAGATTGAACTGGTAACTAATTTTCTGGTTATTCTGTGGTTGCAGGTGAAATTCAGAAGGAATATGCTTTTTAGTAGAATGCTTATTATTAGAACATTTATTATTATGAAAAGAAAATTGGCTCAAGAAGAGCATTTGATAGAATCTCTGGGAAGAGTTGAACTGTCTGACATTAAGAAGGTATGATAATCTTATTTTTGGGATCCTTCAGAAATCCAAGGCAATCCACTGTATGCATGCAATGAACCCACTTGATAAAAACAGTAACTGCAAATAATTGTGGTGACAACCACATGTGAGAATGTTGCAGATTTAGAAGCTGTCCTCATATGCAGTACAAAGCCCAAAATAGGCAATTTTACACCTTCACAGTGATGTTATCTTTTAAGTTAGTTGCTTTTGACCCCTACAACCTCCACTCTTCCTCTTTTTCATATTAGAATCAACACTTTTTTTTCTCCCAATACTTACTGCTTTCAGTAGTTAAAGCAAAAAGTTAAAAAGGCTTTGCAAAAATTTATTTAAAAAAATCAATGCACTTGAATTAGCCCAAGAGATATCTCTTGTAGACAAATGAATAAGCATGTGCCTCTTTTTACTAACCACTTGTGCATTCCTTGGAATTAAGTCAAAATCCTATCGGAAATTCAGGATTCTTTTTCTCTTAAATATAGATTCTCTAAATCATGAGCTTGTCTCTGACTTTTCCAATTAGTTTGTTGTTGAGCAGAATATCTAGTCAGAGATTCACATGCAACCCAGGTCACCTTTGCTGCTTTCATGATCCACTGTGGGAGTCACTGCTTAGTGATGTCATCCCTAGAATTCAAACAGGAAAACCTGGGAAGGAGTTATTTCTAGGGGGACACCAGATGCATAGGTGATAATTTTCAGGTCTGTACAAAGGGCAGAAGGTTTTTTTTCTTTGGTCACATCCTGTGGATTTTGATTGAAAAATGGAACTTAAAGACAGCAGAGGATACCAGCAAACTGCATCAAGAGACTGTGTGAAGGATATAAATACACATGGACACTGTCACGCAGGGGCTGTCCCAAATATCACAGTGAATTTGTGAACTGTGTGTCTTCATAAATTTCTCCAAACTTTTACACTATGTATTTCCTTTTATTTTGTGTGTGTTTGTGTATGGTATGCACAATACAGCTACCAGCTGATGAGGCTGGGCACTTCCTCCTATACAATGTTGATAATGGGGGAAAAATAAACACTGCACACAGCAGTATAAAATGATAATGCAGCCAGTTTCCTAAATGAAAGATGAGATAAAGCTTGAGCCTGTAACTCAGGAAACACATCAGCATTTTCATCACACACAGCCTGGAATGCTAGCTACAAACAATAGGCTGGACATGTAATGGGAGGAAAGGAGAGAATTATTTAGTCCAAACAATTTATCTAAGAGGGGTTTAATGATCTACTTCTGTGTTTCAGTACAAACACAGAGCTCTAGCTCAAAGGAGCAGATTCTTTAAGGCAGCATCTATAGGATTGTTAGCAGCAGTGGAAGGAAGGGAGAATGACAAGAGGGTTGTGCAGAGGTGCTTTGTCGTCATTTTGAAGGGGGGAGCTGCTCCATCCTGGGATAGGTCAGGGGAGGTCAGGTTTATGAGGTTATTTACACTCTCCTCTGACCTTCCACACTGCTTGATCTCAGAGTTCCTTCATTTCCTATTTTATTCTGTCCAGCTCTGAAGGTGCTTCCAGAGAAGACAGAGCACCATATTAAAATGTAGAATTTTTCCAAGGAAAAGAACACTAAACCTCTGACTATGAGTTATAGTCTCCCATCACGTTTGTGACAAATCTCTCTGTTGGACAAACATACATAGACGAAGTCATATGGTGAAGATCTTCTGAGCTCTGTAATGTGAAGTGGGACAAAGACTGCCCAGAGTCTCACTGATTTATTTTTATCATGGTGGAGTTTAGCAGCCTTCATCTTGGAACAGTGCCTGACAGAACAACTCCAGCATGGAATGACAGGTCCTGCTCCAAAGTCTGCAAAAGCTGTGGTGGGACACAGCAAAGGCATATACAACCAAGCAGTGAGTAGAGCACCTCAGCCAAAGATGACAGCCAGCCCTTCGTCCACCATCAGGGTTTCATCTGAAGAGAGGTTACAGGCCTGGACAGACAGGTAATCTGAGAAGTGATGGTGAAGAAGATTAATCAGGGTGAATCTCTCTAAGTTTACCATGGCTTCCTGGGCTTTCCTTTACCTTGAAATCAAGCTTTCACAGTGAGACCCAGGAGGCAGAAATCCACAGTAAACACAGTATAGTCACTATGGCAATCTTGTGGGCCTGCCAGAGACACCCTGACAAAGCTTCCCGTTAAAGAAGCTGTGGCTGTCGGGCTCCTGATGATCTGATTCAGTAAGAACCTGCCTCCTCCAGGCAGCAGAGAGTGGAGAGGGGCACTTCTTCCCCAGTCTCACTGTGAGGGCCCCCACATGACAACACTGAAACCAAGTACAATTCTTTGCTTTGAAAGTTTTCAGGATACATAAATGGAGTTGTCTTTATTCCAGCTGTCTTTCCTCCTTGGAAGGCTGGTCTCATTTCTGAGTGCATATCAGGGAGCTGGAGAAAATCAGAACTATGACAATACTTGAATAGCTGGCAACCTTCCCATGCTTTCAGATGGCTTTTAAAACATAATGCTTTCGATGCACGCATTGCTAGGTAACACTGAGGCTGAAACTTCAATTTCAAGGTAATTAAGTTATCTTCCTCACCATCAGGATTTTACTGACAAGGGCTAAAGGCCCCTGAGAACCAGAGATCACAGCAGAACAATGGAATTGTGAGACTGGAAATTTCTGGAGTTTTGTCCATATTTATACATTCACTATGTACCAGCTATTTGTTTTAAAAAAGTGGAGTCTGGAACTGAAACAATGGGTCTCATTAAATTGCCAGAAGGTCAGTAGTGCCTGCCAAAACACAGGCCCTAGCCAGGTGGCTTGAAAAATATCAGAAAACTGTGAGGAAGCTGAAGGACTAAAGAGCTTTCCACAAAGCTTTTCTCAGACCCCTGCAAAGCTGCCCTAGCCCTCTATGAGCAGCAGCCTCTTGCCTGCAGGAAAACCAGTTGTGGCTGTCCTCATCCCAGCTGGAGTCTTCACACAGACTCTGCCGGCTTCTCTGGGGAGCATTCACAGGCTGCTTGTATGCTCTTAAACTGACTTATTGGAGGATTCAAGGCTTTTCTTTAGGTGTGTTTAGGGGAGACTGGAGAAAAAGAAATAGTTCTTTGAAGATGAAGTAATGGCAAATATCCTGGAGATGGAAAAGGGAGGCCAAGATTTAGACCTTGACAACCCTGGCAGTGGAATAACCTCTACTACGTAGGATTTGAATAAATGCATAATGCTATTTTATGATCCCTTGAAAGAGGAAAACTGTCTTGCCAGCACAAGAATTCTCCTATTGACAATATTGAATGTTTCAACAGAAAAGCCTTGATGAAGTGAAAGCCAAGAGCATTAAGGATGTTGAGGCCTATTTCCCCCTGCTTTTAGAGGCAGCATGAGTTGGTAAAAAGAGACACTTTGTACCAAAGTTTTTATGGCTGTAAATATTTTAGGAAATATTTTCTAGCTTGTGTCTTAGTTTGAAAGACAGGTGTTTGCTAAGGAGGGGTTAGGACCTCCTTAGGAAATACAGAATTCAAATCCCCTCCCTCCAAATTATTATAATTTAGTAAAATTAATAGAGCTTTCAGGCAGAGTTATGGGGATAGGGATAACAGTTCTTTACTAGTATTTATAACAGTGCAAACAAACAACAACAATTACAGTAATAATACTAAACAGAACCAGGCAAGACCTCGAGGGGCTTTGTTCTCACAAAGCTCGGGGCAGTCCGATCTCGCTCGGGAGCAGCAGCTGGAACGGTGGAACAATCCCGGGCCGGTGGGTGGGAGCAGCTCTGCGGTGGTGGCTGGAGCGGCCGGGATGTCCCAGCAGGGGAGGAGACACAGCGCCGCAAAACAGCGCCGAGGGAACGGCGGCGGCAGGACAGGGTCGGCCCAACAGGGCAGGAGAAGATGGACTCAACTGCTCTGGAGCTCAGGAGCCGATGATGGTAGCCTTTTTTAGGAGTGGAGCCCGTGGAGATAACGAGAATCCTTCTTCAGCAGCAGCAACAACCGCAGCAGCAGCAACAACAGCAGCAGCAGCAGCAGCAGCAACCAGACTTGCCCTCTCCGAAGCCAGGAGCAAGAGAGAACAACTGCCCCCCACCCCGTCCTTTCCAGCCTTGGTCCAAGCACCCATAAGCACCCAGCAATTAGTTCCCGAGCAACTCAATGGGAAAAAATTCCACCAGGTAAAAGGATGCAAATCCAACCCCCAACAGCTTGTAAGGAGAATTCATACTTTGGAACAAAGGCTTTGCCAAAAAAAACCATACCAAGAATGCTTAGAATTCTGTTCTAATTTGCAAGGCTTTGATTGTTCTGCCAGAAGGTAGGACTTTTTACTGTGCCGTAAGGTAGGTTAAACAGCAAATACAGGAAGAGTGGAATATGGCATATAGATCAAGTGTTATGAAAATCTATCAGATCAAAACTGCTTAAAAGTTTTAATAAAAGTATGGCTATCATCTCAACAAGTGACCTGATTTAGATTTTAGGGCATGGTGAATCTGTAATTCTGACCATATGACATTAAAGATGGAAATACTTTTAGAATGTGTAGTGTATGGAAATATTTCACCAAGATACTTCTCCTTAGAGAACGCCCAAAGAACAGTTCCTCCTTCTCCTGCCTCTCCATTAGCCCTCCCCAAGCCCTGTTCCCACTGCATATACTCCCATGTAAGAATCTGTAGCAAGATGTCACAACCACTCTATTACTCTACTCCACTGTGAGAATTTTCTATGAAAAAATAATTAAAGCCATATATTGCCAGTGTGGTCTAATGGAGCTTGTGATTGTTCTCAGATGAGCTTAATGAGATAGTAAACAATGCTTGTGTGCCTAAATACAATACAATATTCTGTGCCTAAATACAAGGCTGGGGGGGAGAGGGGGGAAGGGAAAGCGTGGAAAGACATAGAAAAATTACCACCAAACATTAGAGAAGAAACAAGTAAGATGTGTAGCTTGCAACCACTTCACTCCACAATGGGTCATCATGAGCAGTCACTTTTCCTGCCAGGAAATGAAACTGAATACATTTTGGAGAATGATTCACCTCCAAAGATTTTTCTGTGGTATTAAGCCAGATTCTGATCACCTACCATCATTACTAAGGTAGTGAAAAACCATGTGAGTGTTTAGTCTTTGCAGGGGGAATTCACACTGCTGAAATTAGGTGCACAGGATTCTGCAGTCACTGCAGGGACTCAGTCTGCAGACCTATGGAGACAACCTGAATGAAATGCTTTTTCCTTTGTTTCAGTAGGGAGCTTACTCTCTTATGAAGGTTGATGCAAGGCTCCCATATGTGGAACAAAGTGCTCTGGGGCCAGCCAAGGTCGAACACAACTTCTTTGGCTGTATCTGATGTGCCTGATGCTTGGCTCCATTTGGAATTGGTGTCTTGATGATTTGGAATTAACTGCATTTGTTTTTTCCAGGGTAAGTGCCCCCTTGCTGTGGAGGATGTGATGGCATTTGCTTACCTTGGAGCTGATCAGGACTGCTCATAGGCAGGTATGTGGGTAGAAGGGTAATTCCCAAGAACTTCTACACCCCCAGGCTAGTGGTTTTACATAAAAGTCTAGGACACCAATTAAGAATATGTTTTGAGGCCAAGCCCAGGAATCCCTGAGGTTGATGCAGTCTCTTTCTTTGGGGTCAAGAGATTGCAAAGTGGACCTTTTCTCTTTCACTTGAAAGGAAGGCAAGAACGGAAGGTGTTGAAGGAACTGTCTATTTTAAAGGGAAAACACAGCTGAAAGCTTTTCCTTTTTAATTGTGTTTCAAGTGGCTCTAAGAGTGTATCTTTCTAGCCATCTAACCTCTTATTGCAATAGTGTCTGAACGTCTAATATGAATTTATTGCAATGGTGGTATATTTGTGGTTGAGTTTATTATTTAAAGCCTTATTTCAAGGCCTTAGACTGTCATTAAGATAAGATGTGTGTGAATGAAGCAGGATTTGTCTAGTAAGTGTGTGGTACTATAATGATTTGTTTTCTGTGTGCCAGCTTTAACAGAGAAAAGTTGGAATTATTTGGGAGAAAGGACAAAAGAAATGACAATATGTTAAAGCCAATTTTGAAGAGATTCAATTTACATTGACCACTTCAGAGATTTTTGTAATTTATTTTGTGAGGAGGAGACTGTTCTGTGACAGACTCCCCGTACACCTCCACGGTCTCTGCTCCTGTCTGTCTGCCTAGTGGATACTTAATTGTATGTGAATATTTTAACAGGAAAGCATAGTGTATGGCTAAACCGGGTCAAAGAAGATTTATTCAGCTCTGCCATATAATTTACAGGAAGAGCCTGTGAAAAGAAATCCTTTCTTGCTTTCCTGCTGCTAAGTGGATGAAATGTATGTCTTTCTTGCCCCTGTTTTATTCAGAATATTTATGTATATGTTTACTTATTAATGAAATTTCTTAGAAGCAGATTTAAGACCTACTTCCATTCTCCAAACCACTTACAGTAACTATATCAACTTTCTGGATGTGTTGCTTACTCGGAGACTGTGAGTTCCAGGAAAACCTGTGTGGGTGTTAGCAAGGAGAATTATTTCTTCAGTATGCATAAGGCAATGCTTTTCCCAAAAACTTTTGGTCTTGAAAGATGGATACCATGGCTCTCCATATACCCTTGTATGGCAGCTTCATTACATCTGCACAAATCCACAGCCATCCACAAGTGGCAACATGTGGTCATGGAGCTGGGGGGAAATATGAGGTTGTCTGGAATGAACCATGAAAAAAATATCTGAATGCAAGTTTCTGCTTTGCTGTAGCAGAACAGGTGAGTGTGCTGTGCAACTGAAGGCATGGTGAGTGCTGCTTCACAAGTTGCTCTGTGAGTGATGCAGTGTTGTCAGACAGACCTTGGCTTTTGTGGATTAATGCTGGAATTTTCAGAATATTCGAAGGAATTTGAATAACTACTCCCAAAGCACTCATGAGAGACTTTTCTATGCTTTTCCTGCCAGAATGAATGGAAAATGTTCTTCTTTTCTGTGTTCTGGTTTACACAGAAGTAAACCTCTTTAGAGCTGGTGAATGTGATGATGAGCCTTCCACAGAAGCATGAACTTCAGATGAGCTCCTTGGGGGCACCAGGTCACTGAAACATATAAACAGTGCACAGGCATATGATAAGTGAGAACCAAACTTTGTAGCTCAAATAATTTCCACAGGAATGAGCAGAGGGACTAAAACTTTAGTGGGAGAGAAAACATCATGGAAATATGGTGAGTGGAAAAAAACAGTGAGAAAAACCAGATTAAAGTATAGGGAAAAAAAA
>VZUA01047458.1:41550-54933 GCA_013401035.1 Horornis vulcanius
AGAGAAAAACACTCCAGTTTGGCTCAAATAGCTCAGATCAAATAGATAAAAAATATTTATCAAGACTTTGCTACTTGTGTCTTTACAGTGTGCCCTTGCTGGGGTTTATCAGTGCCAAGAGCATGTCATAATTCTAGAAGAAGGGAGGCAAGGGAGACCTAATAAATAAGTTACAGGGAAATTTATGCTTCCAGCCACCTGCTACCCAGTCAACTGTGTTAATGCCTGGCAAAATCGAAGTCCCTGTGAGATTTCCTGTCTCCTGAATATTAGTTTCCCCTGTAGTAGGTAGCTACCTCTCTAATGGGTTTCTGGCCACCTGCAGACCTGTCCAGCTGGGTAAATTGCATTGCATTGTAATGAACCTGCTTAAGCAACCAGGAGGAAAGTTGCTTCAAAATTATTTCCATAATGGGAAAACAACCCCCTTAATTAAAATATTATGCTCTAAAGTATCAAATAGAACAGTTAGAAACCCAAAAACACTTAATAGGAGCTTGCCTTTTTGTCCTATCTTAAATGGCAATGAGTGTAGCTGATGATACCATTGTAGCTCATAGATTACCAGGACATACTAAGTTGTGTGATTTGTGTAGTGAGACATATGGGGACATTGGAGGCATTATCTGGACATGCTGTTGGGATATTTTATTAAAATACATTTTCTAGACACTATGTTATGCACCTGGAGCCTAATGTATTCATAGCTAATAAATTCTAATGGATATATAAATGTGCAAAGAAAGTAAGGTCAGTGAGAAGGTAGATGTGTCCCATAAATAGCACACTCCAGAGTTTTTCTTTCTGCATGATGACAAATCTCACCCTCCTTTTATTTTCACCCTCCCCACACGAAAATACTCCTCCTGGGAAAAGTAGCAGAGGGATCCAATGAATATGTTATTCATGGAAGCATCAAGGAGGAATGGAAAGAATAATCTAGTTTTTCACATTGCCATGTGACTTGTCACAGAGAGTACTGTCACTGGAAAATCCTGACAGAAAAGAAGGAGTTTTTTTAAGCATGGCAAAGGTGATAGACAGGGAAAAACGTCTCACCAGAACAGCTGAGAAGGTGCTGGCCTTACTGGAAAAAACCTGCCTCGTAGTTTCCTGTCACAATTTTATTTCAGATCTCTGTTTTAATCTGTGTCTTACAAAAAATGGTCCTTATCTTTAATCCCCATCTTGCAGGGATGGAACTGAGCTGCTATTACCAGGCAGACACTGGAGACTGTGGTTGCAGTTGGAGCTGTGGGACTTCTCCTGGAGCACCACACACTGTATGGTTACCAGTCCCTGCAGAGTCTGTTAGGGAGCATCCATTTGTCTGCAAATGCATGCTGTAAACTGGTAGGTTTGACTTTCCAAAATTAAGAGGAGGAGAGTTTTCCAGATGCTCAATCTGGGCATCACTTCATTTGCCTTGTGATGGCTCAGAGGGTCTGGGATCCTCATCTGCTCTGCTGGCTCTCTCAGCAGCCAAGATCCTGGGGTGACTTTGGGCAGCAGAGATGGCTTGTGAGGTAGAAAGGGTCTTATGTTTGCAAAGAGGAAGCTGCTTTGCCATTTTTTCTTATAATCATGAGAAAGTGAGAAGAAAGATTGGAACTATGAACTTTGCTGAACCTTAGGTGTGACAAAATCACTTTATGGCCCTGATAAATACCCGCCTCCTCTGTTATGTCGTTGCACTGAAGCTGGTGCTTTTGCTTTTGGCTCTGGTTGAGTAAATATCATGGGTTTGCCATCCTTCTAGCTTCTCTTGAGTTTCTAAAAGAACCTCTGTGCTGAGGTGTTTCTCACTGGGCACATACTCTTGAACCCCAGTATCAAACAGTCAACAGTTAGTGACAGCAACTATAAACAAAATCCATGCCAATTCCAACTTTGAAAGTTAAAATATAGTTTTTTAACTACCATTTCTGAGACTCTGGCCCCTTCGTGATCTTTCTAGGGCTACATGAAATGTGGTTAATTAACCTGCCATCACCTTCTTTTCCGTGAATCTACAGTCACATTATCTACTTGGTATGCTGAAGCTTTTCAGTGGTGTATGTTCTTTCCTGAGCAGACCTTTTATTTAACCCCTTGGTAATCTACTAAGTTAATTCAGTTTTGCATGAGTAGTTTTGACTTTTTTTAAATTTTATTTTTAATTTTTTTTCCTTTTGTGCTGGTATTCCTAGTCTTAGTGGTCTTACTATTAATTTTGAGGCAGAAAAGGCACATTTCTGTAAGGTGCCCTGAATGGTCACTCTTTCAGTTTGATTCTTAGCCCTGGTCTGGACTTGTCCATGCTTTTGTGGAAGGAAAGGCTTCTGTGTCTTTGCAGAACAGACCTTACAATAACTCACTAACCAACGTTTTTTTCTTAGATCTTAGGGATTTTTTGTCTGTTTTTCTATGTTTTCAGTGAAAAGGAAAACTACAAAAAGAGGAAATTTGCATTTAATAAAGAGGCTATGAAAAATTGAAGCCTGAAAATGTTCTCCTGCTTGAGGGAACCTTAGGATAGTGAAAAAAATAGGTAAAATTTAGATAAAATGGAGAAAGATAGCTACCACTGCAATGCAGTGAAATGGAATTAAGGAGTCTGAGTGATTCTTTCTTGTAAAGGTCAACATCATTGACTGAAGTTTTGTGAACCTAATAAATTCTAAGTTATGCTATAAATAGGAGCATCTCAAGGGCAATGCTTAAGTCATTCAATTGAAAAATGGGACAAAATAAATAGTAAAATGATAATGAGAAATGGCAAATCAAGTTAAAATGGTACGTTTAGACCTGGCTTTCTTGATAATACAATTTTAAAATGTTACCAAATCAATTCTTATTTAGAATGCATTTTGGAAAGAGATTAATTGACTTTGGATACCAACCAGGTTTCTACACTGGTTTTCAATGAGACCAACATTATGTCTATTTGATTATTTCTAAAGGCTGTCAAAATAGTGAAAATCTCTATTTACATATTTGCAATTTGATATGAATTTTAACCTAAAAATTCAACATTTTATAAGAAAAGGAAGTAATGTATTACCACACCGCATTCACTGTAGAACAATAATATTTAGTTTTAATTTTCATTGATAAAAGTACAACTTATTAGTAAGGAGGATAACTAGTAACAGGCTTGTAATATTGTCAAACTATTTTTTTAAATCAAGAATTCAGGGAATTCATATAGTTAATACCTTGCAGGAGATCAAAACAAAGGATCATGGTGGTCCATTCCAGTTTTAAATTATATTCATTCATAGCTTTATAGAAAAGGGTCGCCAATTTTATATTCGTATATAATGTTTATTTTTATTCTATGAATCAGACTTGAGGCTTGTCTTTTTTCAGAAAGAAGAGTGTCAATTCTCAGCATCCAAAAATGTTCTGTTCCAGCTCCTGTAAAAGCTCCTGTTGTGCATTTCATCCCGACTGTAAAAATTTCATTGTCCCAAGATAACATCATGATTCAGAGATCAAGTTTGTCTTTGATGAAGTTGGGGCTTGATCAAGTAATTATCTTATCAGGAGATGAACAGGAGCTGGAGAAGGGATTTGAGCTGGTGGCTGCTCTCTGCATCAATGCAGATGATGCCAGCTGCCTCCCAGCCTGGCTGGCTCCTCGCTGTGTTCTGCCTCCACTGATGATGCTCCAGCTTCACCAGCCAGCCAGGAACACCCTGCCCTCAGCAGAACATAGGCTTTGACAGGCACCTGTCAGAGGGAGAGTGAAAATTCAAACAAACAGGGCCAGCCCTAGGTCTGTAGGTGTATATTTGACAAAGCTGCCTCTGATAATAGTTTATGTAATATTTAGCCACTTTCCTGAGCTAGTGCTCACTGGTCAGAGTGGTGAAGGACAGCATCCAGATCCGTCAGGTTAAACTGCATTAGAAGAAAAATGGGAAGCTGTGGACATACTTTCTGTTATGTAATCCACTTCCTTGGTTTTGAGACCTTTTTCATTCCCCTGTCCCTCAGACAGGTATGCTATACTTCCAAATTAATGCATTTAGACTACAGCTTCAGCCTTTTTCCACTTGTTTGTCTGCTGGGAGCGCACGCAGCAGATCAAGGTAAAGCAATATCAGGAAAGCATCTAAGCTTAGAAGCACAATAACCAGAGGCACTCTCACAGAGCAAGTGGTAAGGTCATGGAGAAGTCACAAGGAGGGCAGGACCTAAAAGAAAAAAAGGACTGAAACAGGATATGTACACAGAAATAATGCTGATAACATCTTTGTCTTGTGTTCAAAGCACTCTGGCCCCTAACAAAAAAGAGCAGTGTGACTCGATGGGTAGGAAATAAAGAATGGAAGAGTAGCAGGTGGCTCTGGGCATCTGTAATTCTTGTCTAGTAGAAGTCAGGCTGGTGATGGAGACTTGCTTACTCAGGTCAAAAGGATTCAGGATGCCAGCAGATGTGCAAGGGGTAGCAAAATGCCTGAGAGCACTGGGGGAAACAGCTGAAGCAGCTGTTGGTGTTGCAGGAGCAGAGGACCAGAACGAGCATCTGGCAAGCATCAAGCCAGGAGAGGAGCCATCCCTGCAGCAAATTATACCAGTTAAACTGGCTCTCGTTCCCCATGCTGAAAACCTTTAGTCAAGCAAATACCTTTCACCTAACTTTGTGAGTTTTACTTTATTTCTGTGTACTGAAGATCTCATGAGGTCAGCCAATAATAATTTGGGTTCTTAAGCTCTGTAACATGAAGTCAAAAATGGACAGAAAAAAATGTGGAATAAGTTGGTTTAGGTTAACCTTGGTAGGTAGCTCAGCCTCACACAGGCCCTGGCTCACTCCTCCTCAGCAGCTGGATGAGGGAACCAGAAGGGCAACAGTGAGAAAACTCATACACTGCTACATCAGCACAACAAACCCCAGATACATCCAGACTCCAGTGGAGTTTGCCTGTTATATACATCTTGTACAGCCCTCCCACTAAAAATGGGCTTTTTCGCCCATTAGGAACCATTAGGAAAATTTGTGGATTTTTTATCTTTAGGGGAATTGTAATGAGGTACTCCAAAAGAGAAAATAAATACTCAAACTACTACTTTTCAGCTTGTTTTGAGGAACCTAACAGCCAGCCAGAGCTGTGCTCTATAATTATGGTATCCAAGATAGATGAACCTAAATAGTTTTTGTATAGATTTCTGAGAGATCAATATTGCTGCTTCTTTTTTAAGCCTCTCCTGTGACATAGATAGATACATAGCTAGAAAAGTTGTATATTTGGCTGCTGCAGATGTGGGAGAATTTCTGACAGGTTCCCTAAATATACTGAAAAAAAAATTAGAGCTTTCATTATATTTTCTGACATGGAAAAGTTTAAGATGTTACCTAT
The DNA here is from genome assembly GCA_013401035.1 of Horornis vulcanius. Lineage (NCBI taxonomy): Eukaryota > Metazoa > Chordata > Aves > Passeriformes > Scotocercidae > Horornis > Horornis vulcanius. The sequence goes on from VZUA01047458.1 coordinate 46,899, forward strand.
AAATGTAAGGTACTGGTTTCTTCTATAAAAGTGGTCTAGCTTTCAGAGGAAAGAAGGTTCTCTAAGTGTGTAGTATTTGATACCTAAGATTGTAACTAATAACTTGAAGGAGTATTGGTAATGTTGGGTGATTTCCTTGCTCTTTCACAAGCCCCAGGGACAACAGAAGTGAAGGTCATCATGGCTACTACTAAGACCTGCTTTTGTTTCCAAGTCCTGTTTTATATTTTCTTGGGATCTGAATTTCAACAACAAACTAAAATGCAGTTTGAATCCCACTGTTCTTTTTCCTTCATAGGGGGAATACAGAGGACCAGAAAACAATGTCAGGAAACCCTTGCATTTATTTTTAGGCCTGTTCGTTAACGGTTTTCCCTGTTGGAGCCGATGACTAAGGATTGCAAAACCTGCCCGGTTCTTGTCGTGTGTTCTGCTCTTGGCTGATCTGAAGGCCTGGAGAAGTTCAACAGTTCAGTGAAGCAAATAGCAACCCCCTCCCCACAAGGGTAATGCACTGCCCACATGAAACTGTGATTGTGATTAAAACAGAAAAGTGGTAGCTGGGAAGAATCTAAATGCACATTTCCTCCTGTCACTGTGTGGTTTTTGCACTTACCAGATGGCAGTTTCATACTTGCTGTGAATCCTCCTGTGTGCCCTGTGGGCAAAAAAGGCAGTCCCGCCTTTCTCCCTCTCTCCTCCTCTCCTTGCTGGCTCACTTGGGCAGAAAATTTAGCTCCCAAAAAAGGCACAAAAAACTGAAAGAGCAGCTGTGGTCTGGTTGACTGTGTGGTTGCACAAGTGGCCGTGCCAGTGCCAGCAGCGGCGTGGGAACACTCACCCAGGGATCTTGGGATGGTAGGATAACACTTGGTTGGTGGCCATGCAGTCTTCAGGTGGCTTAAACTATTTGTGATGCTTAGGTAGGGAGGCTTAGGAGTTGGTAATGTGAATTTCTGGGAGGTCTGTAGGCCCACAGGAATTCAGCAGTAGATGCCAATTAAAGGATCAAAGAGCAAAGATCCAAATGCCAAAATTAGGTGGTGCTTTGTTTGCAACAGAGAATGATTAGAAGAGTGAGGTGCTAATTTATGCAGCTGGAAGAGAACTTTAGAGAACTAACAGGTATGGGTGAAGTAAAAACAATTAAAGTTATATTTAATGAGAGAAGTAGGAAAGCAGGTTTGCACTGTTTGCTCTCTGAGGAAATGAGAAGGAAGATAAATGAGAGTGAATAGAGAAGATAAATAAGAAAAAAGGCAGTTAATGGAGGAAAAATAAAAATCACTAATTTTTTTCCTTTGTCTAATGGTATTATAGAAAGAAATAAGAAAAATATAATTGTGACATTAGGGGAATTTCATATTCCTTGGTGATGAACCCATCTCAGCTCCGACAGTATTTGATCATCTGGGTAGACATCAGTAGGTAAATCCTCTGTCAAAATTAATCAGTTTTCAGGAAGAAAGATTAAAAAAGCAGTCCTGTAGAAGTTCATCTGTAGCTAAAGTAAAGTTTGCTTTTTCTGGTTGTATAGCACCATATTTCTGCCAGTATGTTGTGGAAAAGCTTCTGGCTTATTCTTGCTCACAGAAAAGGACATAACAGTACATTGTATTGTTTGGTGAAACTTCTGACTTGAACATCTGTTGCAATTGGGGAGGAATTTATTGATATATTGATATCAATGCCATATGTCTTATAGAGAGTTTCTTGCTCTTAAAATTCCTGCTATTTATATGGGGCTGGTCAAATGTAACCAGCAAGTTCCTCCAACTGTGGAAGCATTACAATCTTTTGTGGGCACTGGGAGGGTGAGAGCCCAGAGACAATGCTGGTGGCATGGGGAGAGGCAGTGCCAGATCTGGGGACAGAAAAAAAAGCTCTTGATTTCCTGACTACAGCATTTTACATTAACCTAATATATTTCTTGGGGAAGAAAATGACACAAAGAAAACTGCAAGGTTAAAATAGCAAAATCAGTGTATTTTGCTAAATTAAACTTTATTAGTATGAGAAGCCAGTGGGAAAAATGTCAGCAAGGTCCAAGTGCTCAGCTGTTTGCATGTTGTTTCTTGAAGGGGGAGAAAAATCCTTCTTTGCAGAGCCACAGATGTGCCCCAGTAGCTACAGGCACCCTTCCCTAGCTTATCCCTGTGTTCCCGATAACTCCTGACACCCTGAATCCTTGTCTCTGAATACCATCTGAAGAAGGTATCTTGTTCATCAGAGGAGACCATTAGTTTCAGGCAGTGTCTGGCAATTGCTTGGCCACAGGTAGTGTAATTCAGCTATTGATGTGTGCATGTGATTGATTGCTCAGTACAAACCCTTAGATCCTGCATCCTGGTTTTTCTGGCAGGCTCAGTACCTGTATTTATCTCCTGGGCACCAGAAGCTCTGCAGCTCAGACTTCCAGCATCACAGGCTGCCTGTTCTGCCTGCCAGCCTGTGCAAGGATTTCTTGCTGTTTTATTCCACAAGTCTCTTTGGAGGTGGCCTTCTCTCACTCTGGTGGCAGCAGTCCTGGGTGCAGATGCCTCTCCTAGGCTGTGTCTGATGTCTCCAGACTTTGGTGCTTCTGGGCTAACAACCTGTGTGTACCTGAAATGTGCTCAGCCACACTGGTCTCTTTGTCCATTAAGAAACAGTGTGTGTGAGGAGGGAGAGTAATTAACATGAACTCCTAAGACACTTTCCTTGAGCTCTGAGTATGTATTTACCTGGTGGTTTCCAGTCAGTGAGTTCTCTCATATCTCTTAGGGAGTACATAGACAACCGCAACATCCTCCTTGCCCTCTTAGCTTCAAAAGAATTTATACCTTGCATGTTTTGAAACACAATTAAAGGTACAATGTGATCTGTCTATGGTCTGTCTAGAATTGCTGTCTACCACAGAGTATTCTTATTAATGTATAATTAATATTAATTAACATGGGTTTCAAAGAACAAGAAAGGCTTTAATGGTGTTTAGGGAATTCTGGAGACACAGAACACTTGCAAAGAGAAATTTATTATTGTCTTTTCTGATAAGGTGATTTTTCAGGTGTGAACACTTATTGTCACACAGAAATACAAGTTATTTTGTTGTGGTTTAACCCCAGACAGCAACTAAACAACACGCAGCCACTCTCTCACACACCTCTTCCCCTGGGTAGGGAGAATTGGTAAAAAAATTAAAACTTGTGGGTTGAGGTGCTAACAGTTTAATGATTGAAACAAAGTAAAACATAATGCTACTAATAACACAAATGAAAACAACTAAAATAATTGTAATGGAAAAGAGGAAGACAGAGGAATAAAACTCAAGAACAGCACATCATGCACAGTGCAATTTCTCACCACCCACTGACAAATGCCCTGCCCATCCCTGAGCAGCAGCCTGTGGTTCCTGGACAACTCCCTCAAGTTTGTATTCTGAGCATGATGTTCTATGGCATGAAACATCTCTGTGACCAGTTTGGATCAGGTGTCCTGGCTGTGCTCTTTCCAGGCTTCTTGCACGCTTCCTTGCTGGCAGAGCATAAAAGACTGAAAAGTCCTGGATTTAGAGTGAGCACCACAAGCAGCAACTAAAAACCATCAGTGTGTTATTGACATTATTCTCTACTAAATTCAATACACAGCACTGTACCAACTACTAAGAGGAAAATTAACTCCATGCCAGCCCTAATCGGGTATGCATATGTACACATGGGTGTGAACCTTATCAGACGTCTTAGTAGAGAACTCTACAGTGTAATTTCCTGTTTAGAAGAGAACTAAGAGGCTATCAGTCATATATACGAACATAAATACTTTGAATTAAAAGAAACAAAACATTATCATACTAGAATAAAATGTTTGTTATTTTCAGGCAAAATTAGAACAAAATATTAAACCATATTAGTACTGTGAGTTGGGCTATGTACAATATGATGTTGGCACATTGATGGATTTCCATAGTTTTAGCTGAGATCTTAAATTTGTATCGCCTCAATTTTTACCATACAGGAGTATTTTTTTTTTCTTATAGGTCACAGCTGAATTTACTTTGCTAGGCTAAATAACCTAATACTTACTGTGTTCAGAAAATAGTTAGAGAGAGCTGACAGCTTGTGGATAAGATGGTTGTCTCTGGGTACAGTTCTACAGCTGCTAAAGGTCCATGATGCTGTTAGCGATAAAGCAAAGACTTCTGGATTTTTAACATAGATAAGTTGTAACTACTATGCTGTTATTGCATATGGGGCACTTGTTACAAAGCTGAGCCAGTTTGCCTTCAGTAATCAATCATTTGCTGTGAGAGGTTTCATTTCTTGTTTGAAGCTGCTGGTGTAAGTGTTTCTCTGAGACAGGATGCTAGACTAGATAGAAACACAGAAACTGCCAGGTCAGTTCAGCCTGCAAACTTTGCAAAATACCACAGGACTATTTTTAACCAAGCCTCAGCACAACTCTTGTGACTGCACCTATGATACTGTGTGACAAAAATTAGGCTTGATTGCAGTTTCTTTTTATCATGGTTTAGTTTTTCATCTGCAATAGTAACTTCTTTCCCAGTTTGAGTGATGGACATAGAATAATGTTCACTTTTAAACAGGTTTGTTCAGTGAGAGAGACAGAGAGAGAGAGGTTGTGCTCCATTTGGCTCAACTGAAGTCATCCCATGAGCCCTCAGCAGTTCTCTGCCTTTCTTATGTCTTTTTTCATGTTCCCTCTGGTTCCCATAGAAAACCAGCAGAAACCAAACCATCTTTTTACTGAGTCTCTGGCTTCCATGCATAGCTTGTTCATGATCCTGCTGATGTATTTATTGGTCTTTGGAGATTAAATGTGGCACAAATAGCACATATAGCTTTTAGAGATGAATTCCTTTATTCTGGCTATGTCTGGACCGGAGTTTTAATAGTTGGGCTTGCACTAGTTCAACTTAATAATATTGGTATTAAAATCAGAACGTCTAATATCATTGTACGGCTTGATTGGTTTAAAAACTCAAGAGGCTTGTTTTTAACGAACACTTTTATTGCTGCTCTTCTGAGCCTGTAGTTGCAAAAGCTTTGACTTTCATTGGGTTTCTTCTCAGCAAAAAGAGCTGGAAGTGTCCCTGTGCAGTGTCCTGAGGCCAGCAGCAGAGCTCCTGGGAGTTATGCCAAATATATGAGGCATGGAAAAAATCATGAATTGAAAATAGTACTAACTAGGCCAATCTAATTAATACCTTCTAAACCCAGGAGTTTACAAAATTAAGGATGTAATTAGGAATAATGTGAGTCCTTTGAAATCCTGGCCTTGAGACACATGGATGTTATGTGGTGTAACTAGAAAACAGGATTTGGATCATTAATAATATTCCTAAAAGAAAAAGCTAGGCAGTGAATGGAAAAGACCAGGCTCAGGAGCCTGATGGGTGGGTATGGAAGTGCTTAATGGTCAGGACTCCTCAAATCCTGAGACTGTGCTCAGTGAGTTGTGCAAATTGAGTGTGGCAGACAGTATGAGACAGTATGAGTCTTGGGCCCCTCTTTTATTATTTAAGCTGTGAACATTCAGCCTGAAAATAATACATGCCCCAGCTCACAGAGTATCTGTGGGCTTTGGGTTTTTCACCTGGAAGGTGAAATAGGTATTGCTGGTAGGATGCTGTGGCATTGTTTATAGCTTCACCGTAATTTAATGGAGACAAAGATTCCTTCTTGGACTGCAGAGGTTCAGACTATGAGTGCTTGAGTGGCAGTAAATTGAGAGTTTCCTTTTGAGGGTTGTTTTGTGGTCACCTGCTGGTAGGATAATTAGAGTAGAAATCACTGGTAAGATGATATTTTCTTTTTGACATAGCTTGTGCTTTGGTTCAGTTTCCTTGAACTTGCACAGTAATAACCCATGCAAAGAAAAGCCCTGTCTTTGGCTATCTCTGCTGCAGCATCCTCTGTTTCTAGGATGCATGGAAAATACAAGAAGACCATGAGCTTTTTCTCCTCTGTTAACCATTTTCTTTTCCATACTGGATCAACTCAATTCAAAGGCCTCCTACCCACCTGGTCCAAAAGGAGAGCTTGCCATTAACCTTCCCCGTGCAGTTGCTTGGCAACACAAGGTAAAGATCTAAACAAAAGGACAAAGAATAATTATTTAATTCCCAAGACAACCTGAACAGCTTTGGAGGTAGTTGCTGGTAGTATTCTTTCTGTTGTTTGGCTTATGCTACAAAATTTTGCTCACAAAGCACTGTGACACCCTCAGTTATCACCGATACGCCAAAAAAAATCCTTGTTGCAGACACACATATGGCTGCAGAAAAGAGTGTTTCCTGGCTGGGCTCTTGCTGTCGGGGGAGGAGGTGTAAACAGAACAACAGAAGACTGCAGCTTGGTGGCATATGTTCCCCTCCACCTGGGAGCCCTGACAGCAGAGTCCCCTGCTCCTCTGGGCAGAGGAGTACCCCAAGCATGTGTCTGCTGTGACCCTCGTGTCCCCGCTCCTCTCATCCCTAGCCGGGAGGAAACACTGGGGGCTGATTCATGCACGTCTCCTTGCTGTCCCCAGCGCCGGGTGACACGGCTCATTATGTACCGCAGTGGCAATTGGCACTTCCACTCAGTGCTGGAATGAGATGAGTCCTTGCAAGGCGTGTAATGTATGCGCTATCCGTGCCAAAGTGGAGCCTATCTCTTGTAAAATGGCTTTGATACGTCGATAAATGGAGCTAGCTGACAAAAATTCCTTAACAATGAAGTATCATTTCAAAGCCAATATTTTTTTAGAGTGCTGAAGGTACAAGGAGCCCTAATGACTAACAGAGGATCGTTATGTATGCAGGTGAAAAAGAAAGATGACAAGGATTTTAAATCAATCTATCACATTATGCAGTTACCTGCCAGCAGTGAGTTTTTTCACCCCTTTCATTTTCCGCTGCCAAATACCACATATTCAGGCTGGTAAGCAGAACATTTGGGGGCAGAATTTACATTAAAAATGAACCTTTTACATAAATTATGACCTCTTTTGTTTCCCTCCTGACTGATGCACTTTAGCTGTCACATGCCCATTGTAGAGGGACTATTCTTTCCCTGATGCGTGCATGTAATTCTCATTAACATCAAGGCGACTTACAAGTACTCATTTGGGAAAGACAGAACCCAGAGTGCCTCTAAATGCTTGTGACAGGGGTGCCCAGATTGCCAGGTCCTACAAGCAACAATCCAACATGTTCATCTGGCTGAGAGCCTTTCCCTCCCCAGTGACTCTCAGCCATCCTGCGAGTCCCACTGTCCCAACACAGATGTCCCCACAGACACTGACACCATCCCCCTCTGCTTCCCTCAAACCCCCCAACATCTTGAATCCTTCCCTGCCTCCTCCAAACCCCCACATCTGCAAACAGCCTGGGGCATCACACCGTGCTGCTGCTGGCCCACCATCTCTGCCATGTGTCCCTGCTGGTCCCTGCTTGGGGACCCTCAGCAGGCAGCAGCACCAGCAGCAGCAGCAGCCAGCAGCACCTCCAGCAGCTGCAATGCCACCAGCTGCTCCCTCTGAGTGCCACACGGCCCAGGTGTGTTCTGCAATCTGCTGGCTCCTTGCACATCATGGAGCTTCCTGAGCTGGAGAGAGACAAGTGCCTGTGAATCATCCCTCCTGCCTCCAGCAGGTCTCCATGAACACAGTGGCCTTCTTACCTGCCACACACATCTCCCATCCTCTAGTTTGACCTGCTGTTCTCCACAGGTCTGCTACATCTGATGTGAGAAAATGAGAGCATGCTGGAGGTCATGGTAATCCAAACTGTGTGTGCATCACAAAGTGCATTGTGGGAGGTTACTGTGCCACTGTGGGAGGTTACCTCTGAAAGTGAGGAGCTATTTACACTTTGAGAAGTGCTTTCAGCTTCATACCCAGCTGACATGAACCCCAATGTTAGGCACAGGCAAGAAATTTGGCTGCCTGCAGTTTCTCTTATTCCCAGATCCTCTTGCAGCCTTAGTACTGCAGCAACGGGTGTGAGACCAAAACTGAGTCTCCTGCAGACTGATGGGATTAGTAGGTGGGGGAG
>VZUA01047458.1:66305-81714 GCA_013401035.1 Horornis vulcanius
TACTCTGTTATAATTTAACAGACACTTGTAGATAAAATTGTGGTTATGGGTGACTTGAGGCATCAAATGATATAAAATAGGAAATTAAAGCTTTAATAAATTAATGTTGCTTGAACCAATATGCTGTTAGGCATAATATGTTGCAAAGGACAGGACAATTAAGGAATGGGAAGGGAATTACTTCTGGGATGTAATGTCCAGATGCTACAATCTGAAAATCCAGCCCAAGTTTGACATTTGACTTTGGCAAAACAGCTTAGAAAAATTGACTTGGGAACGGACTAATTGTACATATGAAAAGACTTGCAAGGGTCAAAATTATGGCTGTATTAGCTTGCACCTGTCAGATCTTCAAATGCCTCATAAAAGGTAGATTCTGAGGCTGGAGGAGCTTCATCTCCACCGGGACTGGCAGCTCCATTGCAGGTTGGCACAGGTGGGCACTGCTGTCATTTCCATGCTGCTCATGGGCCTCACCCAACCTTACACCATCAGTGTTGCCCCACCCTCTCCTCTGCATCTGCCTTTTGCTGTGCAGTTGTATTTTAAGTCCTGCCAAAAGGAAAAAAAATGGGACTGACTATGTGGCTGCTGGACCTGGGATGGTGCATTTGATTGGTGAAATAATTAAGGGGTTTGCTTTCACTACCTGCCAAAGACCCCTCTTACAGACCATGACCCTCATAGCTGTGCACTTCTGGCACTGTTTGTCTGCAGCTGACCCATCTGTTATTTCCATCTGCTCTTCTTTTTCTTCAAGTTTACAAGTTATGTTCTGAAAAGTAATTCAGATCCCATTGCACCATTTTTGTTCTTGTTATTTAGTGTGGAAAACAGAAAGTTTAGTGCTAAGCACTTGTTAGCTTCTAGACAAATTAATTTTTCCTGAATGAAAGAAAGAAATTTCTTAACTTTAAATACTTGTCTCTCCTGAACTTCATCCTCAACAGATTCACTTTATAGATTTCCCTTTTTCACTGATAATTCCATTGCCATTTATTTTCCCTTGAAGAGCCTTGTGGCTGGTTATCACAGAAGCAGAGTGCAGTGAAGTACACCTCGAAGGAATTTGGGTATAGTGGGTCTATGGACAGCAACATTCACAACCACTTTTTGGGAACAATCTCTACTCTGAGCAGGGATTTTGTTCGGGTGCTTGCTGGAGTTCCATCTGATATTTTAAACAGGTACACAGAACGCTGCTCTCCTGAGGAGACAACATTCAATATATTCTTTTCAAGTGCTAACAATGATCAAGTATATGGTAATAAGTACAGTATTTTCCCCATGAGTAGTAAAGTAGCTGAAGTAAAATGTTTATATTCCACCTAATGACATACTGACAGTCTGTGCTTTGTTCATGTGTGCAATGTAAAAAAAAGATTTAATGTGCAGAGAGCTGCGTATTAAAAGGAAACAAAATAGGTAAGTGTTGCATAAAGCAGGAAATGTTAAATCTAAAGCTTCTGATCTGGATGCAAGCTTCATCAAGGTCTCTCTGCACATGAACATGTGTTCTGTGCTTGAATTTGGTACCCAACTGATGCCAAACCAGGCCCAATAGGCTACCCTTGCTGCATTTGCTCCAATCTCAGCATGTGCTCTGCCTTTGGAAATTTGTCCACGGCTAAGTCCAGGTGGCTCCCCTGGAAATTTGCAGGGAGCCTATCAGTGCAAACCTTACCACAGGAGCAGAGACTTAGTGGAGTAACACATCAAAAATGGGCAGTACTTGGCAGTAAATCTCACCCCAGCTCAAGGGAGTGTAACACCTGCACAGGGTCTTACACTGGGTGGTCCATGGCAAGGGGCAGTGGTGGCAAATTTGTTGTCTTAAATCCCAAATGTTTGGCTAAAAAGCAGGTTGTGGGAGTGTATTCCAGCACGGAAAGAGAACGAGTCAGGCAAAGGTGAATGTCTCTATCCTAAACAATGAACAAGCCCACCAAGATGTCTGATGGAGCTGCCTACTAATATAATTGTGATTGAAACACTGTGCCTGTTGCAAGATGCTAAATAAAACCATCCATTTAATAATATATATCCATTTTAGTATAATAAAATACATCAGCTATGGGATATTTTATGAAAATGTTTAATTCAACTGTTTCTTTGGAATGTAGTAGTCATAGTTTGGAAATTTAAGTTACAGTTCAGTTCTATGTGGTTTTTTTATGCTACTCAGTGTCTGAGAATACAAATGTCATTTAAAGTTAAGGCTTCGCTGTTCATTTTGAAACAACAATTTACAAGTGTCATATTGTCATAGAAAATAAAAATTTCTGTAAAAAAAATTTGCACAAAGTTTTATGGTGGTACAAAACATGAAGCAATAATATACCAGTAAAATGAAATCATTTTACTACAGAAGATTTTTATAGTTTTTCAATAAAGAAAAAAATATGTTATTTTACACTTTAAAAATTATGAAACAATCTAAAACAATATAAACTGAACATTTTGTAACACTGCCTTTACAAATTAATAACTTTATAAACATATAATTTTTTTAAATATATTTATCAGTGCAAGATACTTTTCAATGTAAAGTTGCAGTATCATTTTTCCTTTATTGAAGGGCAACTTTAATTCTATTACCTTCAGAGAAATCAAATCTTCAGTGCCAGATCCTCATTATCATAGTAATGTCTGAAGACCACAAAGGAGATAAATTCTTTTTTATGTTCACTATTCTCAGTATGTTAAAAGAAGGAAAAAACCCACCTACTACAGTTTTTCTGCTCAAATAGATGAAGACCCAGAGCTGGTCTGGAATCTATTGAAATCAGTGGGAATATTTCAAAAGGTTTTGGGCTTGGGCTCCCCAATGGGATTTTCTCTTCAAGGCGATATAAGCACGTAACTCTTAGTCAAGTTAGTGGACTAGAAGTTTTTTCAGCTAAGGAGAATAGACCTTAATTCCTGACTCACACAGTGGTGATGTGCTGAAAATAGTTTTGAAAAATCCTTTTCTTCTTTGGGTTAATTAAGTAGCTGGTGCAATGCCATTATGGTCAAATTACAGTGTTAGAAACCAATGAAAATTCTACCTCTGACAAAGTGAGTCTGTCGCTTTCGACATCTCATGCACTAACTTTTAGGCAAAACTTTGAGGCCTTAGGTGCACTGTCTCACCTTTTGGAGGACCCAAGGTTGAGAGGCTGGGGAGGTAGCTCTTTCGTCAATCTAAGGTTTGATGACCTGAAGTGGGTGCTTGGGTTTTCCTGATAGTCATTGCCTTTAGGACCCTTCTGAAGAAGCAACTGTCCATGGTTTTTTTTTTTATATTGGGTCTTCCTTTAAAATATTTTCAACCTCAAACCTCATTTTCACCTACTGTCTCCCTCATTTTTCTTCAATTTCTGGGTAACTAGTGGATTTTCTACATATTTTTCTATTTTATAGTTCATAATGGTAAAATCATGTACTTCAAAACATTTTGTGTATAAATAGGGGTGGATTCTGTTGCTCCAAGTAATTCAAGGCTGAATTAGCCCTTTTTAAATCCTGATCCTGGACAGGATATTTCAATGCTCTTCCAAAAAAGCAATTTTGGAAAAGACTAATTCAGAAAGTCCCAATAACTTCCCTGACTCTGCTCAGGAAATTCAATGGGGGTAAACATGAGCTCAACACTTGGTAGGATGTACCTTTCCCCATGTTTGCACTGTTTTTTCTCTGCTGGTGGGTGGACACCCAGGGGAAGGTTGAAGCTGCCCCCCAGTTATGGCTGTGCTGTGTGCAGGTCACTGCAGAAACCCAGGGCCCCCCCTGGCACCTGCAGGAGGGGAGTGACCCCTCTGCTCCCTCGCTGCCTCCTATGGACCCCTGCGGGAGACATACTCTTGTTTCTTTTTACCCTGTTGGACCAACTGCATAGGCTGTTGAACATTATTTGACCAATAGTATTTGCCCTAAAATATTTTAAAAATTGCCACATCATTGTCTAGCACATTTTTTCTGACAGCTTAGAGTACTCAGTTCACTGCACTGGTCACTGCCTGCACTTGTGATCAAACAGAAACCTCCTGGTATGAAATGCCAATTGGATATAACATGATGGTAAGAACATACCCTACATATATTGTGGGATTTCATTCTGCCCTCAGTAGCCACTTGTAAGCCAAATTAGCTTTGATTAGCATGAAAATACATGGTTACTGAGAGAACAGAACTCTGAGTTCAGGTAGGGGCAAGAGGAGGAAAGTTTCTCATTTTAAAGGCAATTTTTTCTGTAAGGGAAGCATTTTCCCCAGTGTAATTAACAGGCAAGCTGTTCAGGATAAAAGACATGTTTCACGACATCAGGAAAAAAGATACTGTCACTTTATGCTGTTAAGAAGAAACCCAAAGTTCGACTTTGGAGGATAAAGTTAAGAATTTTCCCTTATTTTTTAACACAAACTCTAATAAAATCCTTTGCCATTACCAGCAAGTTAAAGCTGAAGTTTTCTTTCCTTGGCAATGGCAAATGCTTATGCAACCTACTCAGAGAGACAAAGAGAAGAGAAAGGGAGAGAGATTTTACATTTGAAAATACATTCTATATGAAAGAACAATAAAAGGGGATATTGCAGCTTTATACAAAAGAGTCAAGAGACATGAAGTTGAAATACAGAAAGCAGAATAATCAAGCCAGGTTGTCAAATCTGATTAGCCCTTGCCTTGGCTGAGGCTGTTTTCTTACACTAAAATATACTTTTCTTTTAGTCAGTGAGCCATCAGAATATGATTAAAGACAAGGGCGTAACTGCAGAGAAGCTGTAGTTAATGTTAACACAATGAGAAGCAGTACAAACAAAAAGGCACTTGAGAGGACATACACTAGCCAGTGCCAAGGACTTTTTTTGTTTAGTTTTTAGGCAGTACACTTGGTTACCAGTTGTGTCTGATGATGGCACATACTCTTTTATGGAGTTCACAAGCACAAAATTTAGTACAACACTGAAAAACATCAATAAAATTTGACTGTATTGCTTCGTAAACAGAGCTGACACGCTATATCATCGGTACTGATGCAGCAGTACTTTCAAAAACATCCTAACCCTTCTTTGCCTATGCACAACACGAGCAATTATACACAAATACAGGTGCAGAAGTCCACTAAATTGCTGTTACTCCAATATTTTCTGGGCACTGAGCTACAGACAGCATGTCCATCCAAAGGACCCCACTGAATACGTTTTGTGACAGCATCTTGGATTTTGCACAGTAAAAACAAAATTATCCGTTAACGGAAAACCAAAGAGAGGGAGAGAAAGAAAGACGAAATGAACTATAAGTCAATCATACTTGGTCTCAACACCAGCATTCAATTATTTCAAATAAAACCAACAGAAAAAGCAGACTGTACATGATTCAGGTTGTTAACACAGATTGTTGTCCATGTTCATCGGTTACACACTCATTGAAGCTCCTGAGAAAAGCTTGGCTCAGTGTCATCAATGCACTTTTCAGCCTGTACAGTAAAAGATCAACAGTTCCCCAGCACGACCGAGCTATGTCCTTCCATCCCGATTCTCTGACTCCTCCAGTTGCTTTATGCCTTCATGCTTCCGAGTATGAATTCTGTGTGTTTAGTTTATCTTTTTTCAGTTTTACACCATCGACCAGTTCAAAGTTATAATTCTCCAGTGCAGACAAGTTCCTCTCCGACATCCCGTTGTGCCAACAGGCACAGTACAGAACAACTCCACAGATGGCTCCTAGAAGCACCCCGAGTGCACTCATGGCTATGATGGTAATGAGGATTGGATCTAGGGTCTTCAGGACATTGCCTGGCTTCCTGGAGATGTTGTCATCGTAGTCGTCACCTGTACGGTATGGAGGAGTAAACCCTGAAATTGAATAAAGAATTGCAAGGTTTTCAGAACTGATCCTAGCTAGAACTTTGTTTAATGAATTGGAAATTTTGAGAAGACCATCAATTTTTTTAATGTAAGTTTTTTACATAATTTAAAAACTTAGCTTCTTCAAGGTGATCATAAATAGCTGAAAACTGTAATGTGGCCCAAGTAGCAGTGGATTTTTTCCAGACTCTTCTCCAATCTTTTAATTGCCTGCCTGTTAGTAGAGCCCTGGTTCTGCCTTGGATTAAGTGGGAGCCTTGGGAGTGAATAACAAGACCTTTTGATTATATTTTGCCATGTTGCAGTATATAATTCAAAAATGTTAATCAAATCCTACTCAGTTCAGTGTGAGAGGTAGAGCCTTAGACATTGGCTGGGAATATCCAGCCATTTTATTTCTACTTTAATGATTTTAGGACTGGATCTTGAAGTGCGAATAGTGACAGAACTGACACAGAAGAGCACTCTACCATTTTTGTGACATATTCACTGGGTATCATAATGTTTTCCCTCAACTTTTTTAGTTTATGAAAATGATCCAAAAGTAGCAAACCCTGTAATTGTTGCTGGAAAAGTCAAAAAGTTTTTTTGGACAAACTCACTTTCTTTCACTGAAATCAATTACAGCAATCCTGTTGACTGTAACAGAAAAAAATTAAGCTCATTGCCCAAAAAATGCAAGTATATTTTATTATTGGAACAATATGACAATTATAATCCATTTAATGATCCATTTAATGTTATCATCATTGGAAATGATAATGCTTTGCTAGACTGGTCATAAAATGGCATTTTCAGCCAGGTCTGTAAAACATTTAACCTGAAGAGTTTTGAGCCTAATTACTGAGACTCAGTGAGAATCATAAATTGTAAGATATAAAGATAGTGCTTTCTTCAGCAGTGGACAAGCCTTCTAGATAACACAAAATATTGAGGGTCTATAATGTGTTTGCATATATATGAATATAATGAAACAAATGAGGTATATGAAATTTGAAATGTTTGAGATAGGTACAAATAATAAAAAGTACATAAGCCTATATGACATGGAAAAATAAAACTATTACAACCTTCAAATAAATGTAAGTCTTATCATCTCATTCAGAAAAACCAAACCACCTTAATACAATATGCAGTTAGAGAACAAATCTATAAATAAATAAATAGAATGCAAAAATTCACATTAAAATACACATTAAAATTCATTCCCTTTTAAAAAATAACACAATTTTTACCTGTTTGATTACTTTCTGGGTCTTCTTCTTCATCTATTTCGTTCTCCACATCAGTTGATTCTAATGAAGCAAAAGAATTGACATTGATTATTAGGGTTACAAACACTGATTGACTATCATGCTGGCAATAATGGTACAGCAGATTTTCCTGTGTCAGAGCATCATTATGGCGGCTTGACAGAGCTGTTCATTATAATGGGCTCTGAAAATTAATGGAGAAAAAAAGAAAGATTAAAAACTCCTCTCCGCCCAGTCTTGGCACAGTTTTAGTTATCAGCAGGGGTTTTCCATACCTGGGAAAGAGAAATCAGTGTGATGAATTAGCATCTCGTTCACTGTATGTACAATTTTGGAGCCCAATTCCATAACACTTCATCAGCACAGGCATAGTTAATCACAAGAATAGTTTCACTGACTGCAGCGAGACCACTTGTGTTTGGATTTCAGACTGAGATTTTGGGTTTAGCTCTCTCAGGCAGAATCTTTGCTCAACATTTGGTTTGAACAACCAAAACATGGAGTTAGGAAAGAAGTTATTTTCCTTTCTCATGCTGGAGTCGATTAAACACAGTCACTGTGGTCTCAGCACCTCTCTTGGCACTGGGAACACTGCAGGAGGACTAAGCAGTGCATCCTGCCTCCCCTTCCTGCCAACTGCCACTCTGGTGGCATTTGATGAACCCCAGGGGTTGGACCACAAGATAAAAGGAGTACAGTTTCCTCATCCTGCAGTGAAATTACCACATAGCTGAAAACTGTCATGTTACCCTCAAAAAGATGTTAGCTACAAAAGGTGAGGAACACCCTCTATTATTGCTCTTAGTTGTGTTGGTAACTCACACAGAATAAGTTTATCTTCTTAATGCTAAGAGTTCCCATTTCTGTTCCCTCTTTTATATAAAAGTAATTGCTTCATCTCTGCTATGAAGGACAGTGTTCTGTTGCTTGTGTTTATCTGGGGCTGCTGCTGCCAAATTACGTGCAGTATGCAATGTGCATATGATCAGCAGTGACTGGAATAACTCAAGACTGGCCAGGAATAAAAGGCCTCAAAGAGCATCTCAGGAATAGCCTGGCTCAGATATGGGAAAGGCCGTGTCCTAACATTGCTTTGTGTCCCACATGTCTGGGAGCTGATGACTACAGCAAATGAGCCACAGCAAACTCAGAATGACAGGACAGCAGAGGACAGAGCAGGGACCTTTTCACCCTATCTGCTTATCCTGTAAGGGTTTGATATGGGCCTTTTAAAAAATTTAAGAAGGCTTCGTAGAAAGTGATCCAAAAAGGCAAAGAAATAAAATTGGATTTTGTGCTGTAGTTAAAACAGGGTCCTGCAATAGGAAAAGCAGAGAAATTTAAAGAGGGCAGCAATATGAAATACAGGGAGAGACATGAGAGTGTGAATATGCTTTGACCCATGTCTGTAGAATGCCAATTCTGATCCAAACAGCAGCCATACCAAGGTGACACCAGTGGCTATGAATAAAGCTATGGGCTGAATCAGGATCTTTTCAGTGGAAACATGGCTAATAATTATCCATCCCTTTTTCACAGATAAAACCAGCTATCAAAACAAAATAAACAACGTTTTGGATGAGAATTCTCTGTGTTCTTGCTTGTCACACTTACTTCGACAATCCTCTTGTGCTATGTGATTGTCAATTTTAATATCATCCACAGCAATTCCTCCAGTTCCTTTTCCAATTTCTCCCTCAATAACCACCTGGAAAAACAAGATAGCGTTCACATTGTTTTCATGTTAGCACACAATTGCAGCAGTCAGGATTTCTTAATTAGTTGGTAACACACATCTTCACTTGCCATGATGTCACACTTGTGCTTCAATTGTGGCCTGAAAATCTTCATTGCCTGCCTTTATGAACTTATGCAGGCAAATGTAAATTATGTGCTGTCATGACTTTATGAGAGACTTTTACATCAGCAAAACTGTGGTGAAGAGGCAGTTTTGTGACTGATGATAAATGATTTATAAAATATTTATTTGGCCTCTGATAAGAAAGTGCTTGCATCACAGTAATCTGAGATACCGATATTTCACTATTATTAGTCACAGGAAGCGTACCTCATCTGTAGGTGTAATATTGTCTACATAAATCCTTCAGTGACACCTTTTACTGCGGTGTGTAAAACACGACCAGCAAGGTGTTTCTGGCCTTGGCCGTGGCAGCTCAGCGAGGAGCAGCCAAGCTCACCTGGTAGTGTTTCACAGACTTGTGAAGAAGAACACGTCCTTCCTTCCAGTAGTTCGCCTGGTGCCCGCTCAGGGTCCACAGCACCTGGTCATATTCGTCCGGCTTTTGGTAGCGCAGTTTGATCTTCAGGGTGCCGACGTGCGCGCCGGACATGTGGTACCAGAACGTCATGCAGTGGGCAGAGTTCTGGGAGTAGATCACGGGGCTCAGCAGTCGGGCCACTTTACCTTTCTGGGTTTCATCAGCTTGTGAGTAAATGAAATTGCCATCTCCTACTGTGACAGAAGGACTGTGTTAGGAATAGCCACCAGCTTTAATTTTCTTTGTTAACATAAGAATTCCTGACCACCCCCTGATCTTTTGCTTTCTTTCCATGCTGATGGGTCAAGCATCACAAACGAGAGAGTCAGAGGGCGTTGTTTTGGGAGCTCTAGGAAAGGTGATATGCTTTAAGAAGAGGGTCGTGAAGTTGATCAGAGGATTGGAGTACCTCTCCTATGAAGACAGGCTGAGAGTTGGGGTTATTCAGCCTGGAGAAGACTGAGGAGGCTCTGAGGAGACCTCGTTGCAGCCTTTCAGCCACTAAAGGGGACTTCTAATAAAGAGGAGGACAAACTTTCTTAATAGGGCCCATAGTGACAGCCTAAAGAGTGATTGTTTTAAATTAAAAGAGAGTAGATTCAGACTAGATATAAGAAAGAAATTTGGTGAGTGATGAATCATTGACACAGTTGTCCAGAGAGGAAGAATACACCCCATCTCCAGAAACATTCAAGGTCCCGTTTGAGGATGTCTCTGGTCACTGCAGGGAGGTTGGACAAGATGGCTTTTAAAGGTCCTGTACAGCCCAAGCAATTCTCTTATTCTACACTTTCTTCTGGACATCTCCTCTGCTGTTCACTGGGGTGTTTTGTGCCAAGAGTGAACCCTAACAACATTCTCACCACATGAAACACACAAGGCATTTGCTTTTGCTAAGGGAAGGAGGCACAAGCATGTTTGGTGAGACAGCATTATGTCAGTGTGCATCTCCTGAAAACAGCCAGCCCTGGTTCAGCAGGCTAGAGAGAAATCCCTGAGGCCTACTCTATGTTAATTGTGCAAAGAGCTATTAAAAAAAAAATACAAACTCTGCTTGAAGTAATCTGCGTTCAAGGGGCAAGACTAGAATGGGAAGAATGCCGAAGGGTGAAATGGCTTTGAACAGCCATGATCAGAGTTCAGGAACTGAGATTTAAAGACTGTTCCCAAACAGAAGCTGAACATTGTCACAGATGGTGTCAGAGTGACGCCCTTGATTTTTGTAGCAATATATTAGGCTCTATATATCTGTGAGCCCCTTCCTGAAAGAGTAAGATTATAGCTGGTATTTTCTCAAGGGCATAATGGATTTATACATGTTGGAATCTGAACACCTAATACCCTTAACTTGGAAACTTACTTTCTTAATCATGCTAAGAGAGAAGCATGTGGGAGTGTGATTAGTTTAGTAACAGAGAATTGCTAAGTAACATACTGACTAGAGAAGTGCTTCTGAATTACATCAGGAACACATCCATTCCAGTTAGCTTTTGAACAGTGTCTTTGCAGAGAGGCCTGGTGGAAAAACACAAAGTTCATCCTGGTGTGTGTAAGAATAGATTGCATGTGCAATGCACTCACACAAAAAGATGGAGTCAGCATTTATTGATACCATCCTATTGAGAGTAGGAAGGATAAAAGTAATAAGAAATACTATTTCTCAAGTATTGCTGTAATAAGTATACATATCATTGTTTATACCAGCACTTAAAAAGTAAAAAGAGGCAAAAGAAGACATTTTGGAAGAGTGGTGTTTTATCAGCGTTGGTCTTTGCCTATATATAACATCCTTGAATTTCATGTAAAATAGTGTATAATTGAGACTTGCTGGATTGCAATGGTATTGTCCTCCACCAGTGAAGACAGGAAGATGAACATTGCTACTCTGGTAAGCATAAGAAGGACAGAGTAGTGAGATGGGAACCAGGAATGACAAGGAGTGGGTTAAACCCAGTGGCTGGACCTAATAAATAAGAAGCGAATGTATTTCTTCTAACATGAGACAAGGGTGTTTTCTTTTGTTTGGATCCTTCTGTGAGCAGTAGAGGTATCCTGCCCAATATGCATATTGAAGAATTTTATAGGAGAAGATGATGTTAAATTAAAAAATAAAAATTTAGGCTTTTTTTCTGTTTCAAGGAGGAGTGCTTACGTCTATATGTTCTTTCCAACTTTGCTTCTGTGCAGAGCAGCACAACATGTGCAAATCTCATCAAAGTATGGTAACAGAGAAATCCAGAGGGAGGAAAAAAGGAAAATAATCACAGCATTAGGATAGCTGTCTGAGTTGGAAGACCTAACACTGGCCAGATTTCATCACAAGATATATAATTTGAAGTGACATCCAGTGTATCCTGACGTCTTCAAGCAACTGCTGATGAAGATTACTTCTGTGTACTTTTTCAGCTTTTCACGTGTCTGAGAGAAAGATATGCCTGGGATTTGCTCACTGTGGTTCTCCCAGTTCATAGGGTGGCCTTGTTGTGCTGCTGAGGGTTTGTTTGGGACATCAGTGCCATTCAGACTGCTCATGCTCTGCATTCACACCCACCCCACTCACTCTGTGCCTGCTGGCAGGCGAACTGTGGACCTGGCAGGTGAAGGTTCTCTTAGAGTTCAAGGAAAATTTTGAAAATATTGAAAGGTAGAAAAAAAAGGCACTGCCTGTAAGATTTACTAAAGCTACAGCTCATGGAACAAATAAGTTTTCTGTACTAGCAGGGCCCAGTGGAAAAAACAAAATCTCATTTGAAGAATATAATTTCTTCATCTCCTGATTGAAGACATGTTCTCTCTCTATAATCCTTGATGGGTAAGTGCAGATAGCTCTCATTTTCAGAATATTATTGCAGTGCCAGGTCAGGAACTCTGTCTTCATTGTCTTAATTAGAGCTTTACTTATGCATGCCTTTTAGATTTTGTCAGTCTCTGGCTAACATAGCTTTTAACCTCCTTTCAATGTCAGATCCTACTGAGCCATTTCACTTTACTCTACATCAATTTTTCCACCATTACAGCCTTCACTTCAGCTAACTGCATTTAGTTAATTTGATGCCATTTATTTGTACAATGCCATTTACAGTCAAAGTATTACAAGTTTTTTTTCCCCTGAAACTACTGTACTTGTCTTAAGATTCAATTGAAAGTGTCTCAGAATTTAAAAAGTCCAATTTTGTCTAATTTCCTTGTCATTCTCATTAAGCAAAGGGTAGCAGAAGTGGGAAGGGGGATTCATCTCAACCCATTTGATTAATCTCCACGTATGCAAGCAAGAACACTAAAGTGAGAGGCTGTGCAGGTCACACAGTGCCCTCCCTTCTCCACTAGCCTGCAGCAAATTTATTGCTTAAATATGCTGAGCTATGAGTTAGTTACTGCAAAACAAACCAATCAATTCCCCAGGGTGATATTTCTTGAAAAACTGTTTGTGAGCAGAGGATGGCTATAATCTCCAACTCCTGCTGGAAAGGAGAGGGGCATGGCAACACACCCATCTGGGAAGTTTCACTCACATACAATACTTTTCTGTGGTGGGTAGTGCCTGTAACTACAAACAGGAATAATGTAAGGTCAATAATGTAAGGACTGACTGTACTAGTTGGTCAGTGATATTTGCAAAATATTTGGTCATTCAGATATTTTTCAACCCCAGGTGATGATTATCCAAAGGCAAATCAGGGGAAAGCAATATCTTCAGTTCCTGACAAGAAACAATCTTTATTCCCCAACAGAAAGGACAATTACAGCCAGTAATAATGGATTAGGTTTACTAGAAAATCATCTTTGTAACTTCATGTATTTTAGTTATAATTCACTCTCTTGTGATTTTGGCAGATGCTGGCATTGAACAGAACAATCTTATCCTGTGTAAAACAGCTACATCATGAACTCATGATTACCTGTGTGGTCTTGAATCGGCCCGGTTTTGCTGGTCAGGATTGCCCACCTTAAATCCACCTGGCTGTCATGTTCCCAGTCGCACAAAGTCTTTTGGGATCCCCAGCCAAAGGCACAGTTGTACAGTGGCTGCTCTGCAAGGGAAGATGGAAAAGGGGGGATGAAATGTGATTATTAATTGCATAATTCAGAATTTGTACTTCAAAACAAACACATACATTTGACTATTAACAGAACCGTTCCTTCCTGAAACTCTGAGAAACCATAGCAAGAACAGCCCTCCTGGGAAACAGATGAAAAATCACCATTTTTTGTAAAAGATGTGGTTGCTTCATGTCTCTTTATGACACATATTATGGGATATTTTTTTTTCTGTGGTTAGATTAATTCTTCTGATTTGCACACATTATCTGATAACCACATTGCAGCAAATAAGACTCATAAAGAAAGCTCTGGCTTACTTATCAGATGTATTTTTTGGTTGTCAATATCACTTTGCGCCATAATGGTGCCACAATTTGCAACTCACAGAGATTTGGACAAAAATAAAAACAACCAGAAACATTAATGGAACTTCCTTGGCAGGAAAGGATTTCTGGCGAAGTCTACGTTTCTTGGCTTTAATAAGGAACTTTTTTCAGCATCTTCCAGACAGTTAAGTAGGCCCACAAGATGGCAGCATTGAAATGGACAAATTGAGAGGGAAAAGGGACAAATGTGGCTGATTGCCAAATGAACTCAAAATAAGCTTCAAAACAAGCTCTGCATAAAATAAGGGAAGTCTGGTATTATGGTCAGGATGAGATCATATCTTGTTTTCAGCTTCTTTTCAATTCTGCCCAAAGGTTTAATACATAGTAGCTTATTTTCTTCAATAGAACTTGGAATTTCAATGGAAAGATTATAGAAAGATAGCATATAAATCCTTTGCATTTCTTATTTTCAGAAGCAGTTTGAAATCTTTTGAGCATTTGGTTCCTACCCCATTGGCATGAACTTTTATCTCACCTTGGGCAGTGACAACTCCCAGTAGAGCAATACCCTCCCAACAGCAATGTGACCAAATCTTGGAGTGTTTTCTCAGGCATGACTCACGCCTTATTAAAGGAATAACTTAGGTTTACTTTAATGAGATGCTTTGTGCAAGTATGAACTAAGAACAAAGGACTATGCTTCCATCAATATCGGCTCTGGGGGAAGAATTGTGTTTCTTGCCCATTATTAATAAAAAAAGCCAGGAAAGATAATGCAACCCTTAGAATGTGCTTGTTTATTGTGGGAAAATAACGAGAAATGTGGGAAGTGTGTTGAGACCTGCAGTTGGCCAGACCTTTGAAGTGGAGCTCTTCCAGTCTGAAGAGGCAAAGACCTCCTCCATGTACTGAGCTGCCAGGGAAGACTGGTAAGGCTTTTGAACTCACAAGCGAGATTTTAATGGAAGGTAAACTAGAATAATAATTTTTACAACACAAAACCTCAGGTGAGTAGGCTGAGACAGAACGGATATATAAAGGGTCCATCTATCATTCTCTCCTTGCCTGCTGTGTCCTTGTTCGGCAGGCCCTTGCTCCCAGACACAGGTTTTTCTCAACTCACTGGATTCCTGCACTGTGGTCACTGTGCCCTCTCCCCTCTGACCCCTAGAAAATTTCATTCTGTCAGCAGAGACATCTGAGCCCACGGCAGCTCCTGCCCCTCTGCTCTGCCTGTCAGTGCCTCGGTTGTGCTGTGGTGTCTCTCTGCACTGAGCCCTCATTCTTCACTCCTTTCTTTCATCCTCCCCATCCCATCTGCCTCCCCCCTCTCTCCTGCTGGCCTCCAGAGGGGTCTACTTCACATTGTCACGAATGCAGCATCCTAGTTGGGAACAAATGAATTCAACAGATAATGTTTGGCACAGGAATTCAATGTGGAGGAAAGATGTTTCCTGGAGCACTCTAGCCCTTTCTAGGAAAAAAGCAGATTGTGGTGAACAATCTCTCTTTGGGCTCAAAATGTTGAAGAAACAGAACTCAGTCTATGCACACATGAGTGCAGAAAGGCAATCCATTATGTGTCTTTCTTCAGTATATGAGGTATTTTTTTTCTAGACAATAGGGCCATGATCAAAGACATCTTGCCCAAAAGGGGA
>VZUA01047460.1:4339-14574 GCA_013401035.1 Horornis vulcanius
TACAGCATTAAACCACATCTCAAGCTTTTAGCTGTCTAATTTCTGAGAGAATAGAATTACAGATATTCTTTACAGGACATGAAATTAAATTAAACTAAGTCCTATTTTTTTTTTTTTAACATGAAGGATCAATCTTTGGAGTTTTTATGGGAAACTCCAGTCCTGACTTTAAAATAGCATCTGCAAATATGTTCTCAGTGTCTTGACTAATACAGTTGTCAGCCAGATTTCTGTTACAAAGGTGGATGAATAATTCATTTTTATTCATGGAGCTGACAACTTAGTCTTTATCTGTTCATGAACTTTTCATGAAATTGTCGACAGTCTTTAGGTGGAACCACTCAAGCCACAGTACAGCATGCACTTCCTCTTCCTCATGTAACCCTTCAGTGATGAAAGCTGAGGCTTGGAGATTTGCTTATTAATTGTAGAGCTCTAATGACATTGTTGCAATTCTATGATTTATCTAACCAGCACTGCACAATGTTTAAATTTCAAAATCAAATAAATAAAAAGAGACTTGTCTCTGGCCAACACACAATTACTGAAGATTAAAATTTAATTTAATCAGCATTCACACTAGTAAGCGTTGAAACTTTTGTGGAAATTAAATATGAAGAAACTGGTTCCCTAAGGAAATTACTACTCTTCAGCAGTAAACTTGGAAATATGCTTTTCCATGAATGGTCTTTTTCCTCAACTTAAAAGAAAGCCAGGACTTCTGAGAAGACAAAACACATTATTTTATCTTACGATTTTTTTTTGGACCCTCTGCACTAATTTTACGGAAAAGAAAGGTGTGGATTTTTTTTCTCCATCCTCTTTTCTACAGTTCAGTTTATGACCTCTATGTTTACCTCTATGTTATGACTAACAAATAAAGGCTGAAATACCTCATAACAAAATCAACAGTTTTAAAAACAACTATTTTCTATCCTTCATCACTGCATGAAATGTTTTATTTGCTTGGTCTTGGGGTTGGTTTTGTTTTCACATAATAAACTTGTCATGCTTTTCCTGGCGAGAATTGAATTTGTGGAGCTACTAATACTCTTTTCATGAATGGCCCTATGTTTCTATATCAGGAGAGCAGCATATATTGTCCCTAAGATGGCTCTGGGACACCATTTTAAACCTCCATTCTGCAACAGAGGTTACTCCCTCCTCCAGTATCTTCTCCTTCTTTACCTTTTCCATTGTTATTTTGGTGTAATAGGTATATTTCAGTCTCACTGAAGTGAATGGCAGTTTCTTATGTAATCTGTAGCCTCAGATCACACTGATGTGTATCACATCTCACATCACCTAAGCAAACTATAAGCTTTTCTTGTCGCACAAAAAGTATCAGGTTTTATTATTTTAAAGGCAGCTGCAGTTTGCCTTGGCTTTCATTTTTCTAAATTAAAATAAAGTTCTAAATTCATGAAGACAATTTATTTTTCCACACAAAGAGGACTTTTAATCACCAGTTTGAATTATAATCCATAAATTTACTTATCTAGTAAAAATCATACATTTCCCTCCTTTGGTTCCATATTTGATTGAGACTGTCTAGAGAATTTTGTGACTCTATTTTAGAGGTTTTATTCAAATGACAATATAATCCTGCTTGCTAAGAAAACTCAGAAATGTTTTTTAAATAATTCTCCATGCATTAAATTCTAAAATGAAAAATTAACATTATATATAATTTGAGGTAATAAACAGCATCAATTAATTACTATTCATCATCAATTATAATAACAAGTTTGAGGATTCTAAATATAAAGTAAGCACACTATGAATATTAACTTGTAACAAATAAATACTAATATAAAAAGAGAACAAAAAATAACTAGAATGTGACTAGGTAGTCAGGGTTTAAACATAACTTTTCATTAGTAAGGCTTCATAACCTTTGGGAACATTTATTTGATTTTTCAGGGAAAATTCAAGAAAGAAAAAAATAAGAGAAAAGGAAGGACATGCAGCATGAAAATTTTTTTATGAGCATTAATTTTATTTATTCTTTTTTGAAAAACTAATATATTTTCTCATGTAGGATATGCAATATAATTAACAGTTGTGTTATATATTAGTTTATCAAAAACAAAAATCAATGATGGCAAAAGGTATAATATGCCATCATAAAAAGTACTTTATTTTCTCCTTAAAATTTTTAGACTCAACCCCTCTGAGGGCTAAATGACACTCTTTAGGGTATATTTTAGGGCTGAATTGAACATAACTTACAGATTCAGTTCCCCAGCATGTATCCCAAAGTTCAGTCATATTTTGGATCTCCAATCCAGAAAAGAGAAAACTCGTTATATTTATAACAAAAAACTAAAGACAGATCTACTGCATGGAAGCTCTGTAGAATTAACAGCATGAAAGCTCTAAATTGCCATTTTGTCTCATATTACCTCCAGGCAAGCTGTTTCATAGATGTTAGAACTGGGCTTTTCTATTTCTCTTTTAATTTTTCCCCTTTGAGAGCAGATACCTACAGCTAATATTTGAAAGAATCAGATCAGACTCAGTATCTTCTTCTAAGACACTAATGCACTTTAAAAAAAAAAAAAAACCATAATAAAGTATTCACCTTATTATTTCTTCAGGAAACAAGAAGAGAGAAGGTTCTAATGAAGCAACAATGAAGAAACTTTTCACTGTCTACCCTAAAAATATATTCCAGAAAAAAAAAATCAAGACTATGTTGGTTGGAAGATTTCTTCTAAGTGCATTTCTTGTTTCGGTAAATATTGATATACTTACTAAAAATGCTGTCAAATCTAAATTCCAGATGAAGTTTTGAAGCAGGATTCAAAAACCTGACTGTGCTCTTCTTGCATCCATGTCTCATTACTAAATTACAGAAGGGACATAGATAATTCCTGGAGAAGGATGCTTGCTGTCTTTCTGATGAAAAATACTTTGCAATTTCAGGAAAAGGGGATAGCAGTTACATGCACATTAGATGCTCTTCCAGCCTTTAAGCTAAAGCATGTAGCAGTCTTGCAGAACTCAAAAATAGGCAGAGAAATCACTCTGGTTTTAGCAACTGCTCTTAAGTAAACACTGTTAAATTAAAGATGGATGGGTCAACATCACACCTTAAAACAAAACATTAATTGTGCTAGACCATATTCAGACATTAACTGAGAATACTTTTTACCCTAGACCTCATTGGAGACTTGGAATAAATTAATTTCTAGATGCTGTTTGGCTTTAGGTAGCAGCTATGCAATTTCTCAGCCTATGGCAACCAAGGAGGCAGAACTCTTCTGGAAAGAGAAAGTCTTTATGAAATATAAGGAATTCCTAGAAGCAGAAGGAGAATGCCTATTATAGGTTTATATATCTCATATACACAGATTATCCTATATTATGTCTAACTAATTTGTTAGATATAGGGTCACAGATGATACTCTCAAGTTCTGACTCATTTCTAACACTTCAAGTATATAAATCAAATACATTACCATATATTCATAATTATGCATATTTAGTTCAAGAGGGATTTCTTTCATATTTTGTAAAGGTGACAGAAGACTGTTTCCAAAATTAATGGATAATATACAATTCTTCAGCTGGCAGGGACTAGAATGATCACCTAATCCAATTCCTCAATCAATTCACTGCTAGTATTAAGTACATATTCCACAGGCCTCCTTTGAAGGCACTGACAGGCACAAGACATCAACAACCACTCTAAAAAGCCTGTGCAGGTATTTGACCACCCTTGAAGAGAACAAATGTTTTCCAGTGTCCAGCCTGAACTTCCCCTGATGCAGCTTTGTACCATTCCCATGTGTCTTGCCATTGGATCCCAGGGAGATCAGCACCTTCCCCTCCAGGTCCCCCCTAAGGAAGCTGCAGAGAGCAATGAGGTCACCCCTGAGCCTCCTTCTCTCCAAAGCAGACAAACCCAGAGCCCTCAGCTGCTCCTCACAGGATGTGCCTTCCAGCCCTTCCACCAGCTCTCTTGTCCTCCTCTGGACCATTCAAGGACCTTCCCACCCTTCCCAGCCTGTGGGGCCCAACACTGCACACAGGACTCAGGGTGAGGCCGCAGCACGGCTGAATCCAGCAGGATGATCCCAAGCACAGCTGGTGCTGCTGTGTCTGATGCAGCCTGGGATGGGTGTCCTAGGTTAAAATGTAAGATGTGCCCAAAGTATGTATTCTCTCACCATCTCCATGAGCTGTTGAAACCAGGTGGGGCAGTGTTGCCCTTATCTTCTGCTAATGGCTCATCAGTGCCTTGCCACATGACTCACAGGTAACTCCCCCAGGA
Organism: Horornis vulcanius; assembly: GCA_013401035.1. Lineage (NCBI taxonomy): Eukaryota > Metazoa > Chordata > Aves > Passeriformes > Scotocercidae > Horornis > Horornis vulcanius. Next base: position 8,619 of record VZUA01047460.1, read on the forward strand.
GCTCTCTCTGTTTAATGGGCCATCAAGGACCCATCACATGACTCATAGAATGATATCAGCCTATTGTGAGATGCTCCTCCCAGGGGGAGGAGCCAAGCATTCCCACATGGGTATAATCTGGGGTTTGGGACAGCACAGGAGGCCTTCTCCCCACTGGATTCCCAGAGGACAAGAGCTACCAGACCTTCTCTACAGGATCACTGCTTTGACAAGACCATTTCATCTGGACTGCTACTACCACCCTAACAGGGTGTCAGGTGGTATTCTGACTCTGTCAGTATTTTGTACTATTGAATTTATTTTATTTTTCTTTATTTTACTTCTTTTCTTTTTTTTCCTATTAAATTGTACTTCTGACTTGGAGTCTCTCACTGGTTTTGTTTTCAAACCAGCACAATGGGGTTTGCCCTCCTGGCTGCCCGGGCACACGCTGCTGACTCACCCTGAGCTGCTGCCAACAGCACCCACGGATCCCTTTCTGCAGGGCTGCTCTACACACACTCCTCTCCCAGCCTGTACTTGTGCCCAGCTTTACTGCATTCCGGAGCCAGAATCTGTATTTGTTCTTGTTAAATTTCATGCCACTAATTATTTATTATCCAGTGCTCCAATGTATTCAAGTCTCTCTTCTGTTCCTAAAGAGAGTCAACAAATCTACAAGTGATGCTACATGACAATTTCATGTATTCTATGTACTTTAAAACAGAGAACCTCCAGTCTCTCTGTGCAGAAGGTGAATTACTTGCCTTTTTTGATTTGTCTCATTTAATTATTTTATACTCCTACCACTGAAAGCCAAATATAAAATGTAAGCTGGTAATACAGCTCAGTATTTAATACATCTTCAGAAAACATTACAATGTCCAAGACTCTGTTTCATGTTTTTGTTTATGCTATGTCTACTTCACTGGCGTCAGAGTGGAATAGCCAAATCCTACTAGAGAAGCCACTGCCTAAGCATTCTCACACCACTTAAAGGCTCACACGCTCACCATCAGAGACTTTATCTTCTTGGACCACAGACCTTCTGCAGTGGATGGCTCCAGTGAGCTGAAGGGGCTTCCTGTCATCTCCTCTTTACACATACACACTCACTCTCAGGAGCTCTTTCTTCTTTTCAGTTCTATGTTTCCCATAGCAGAGTCTCAGTCATTTAATTTATAAAAGAAAATAATTTAACAGTGGTATTACTCCCTGCGCCACTGCTGGTGTCATGCCAACAGCACTGCAATCTAACCAAGGGGAGAAATTCACTTTCTGTGCCTAGCAAAGGTACTAAACAGAATACCTTTTTATTCAATTATTCACGTACCTCTGTCCGGTCCACGGGACTCTGGATTCTTGATACCTCCTGGGCCACAGCTGGGATCACTCCTCGCCCGCTTCAGAGTGTCAGCAGGAGTGGGTATCAACAGTAGCAGGTCAGCTTAAAATATCCATTAATATCCAAAATATCTCTCTGGGGAGAGATTTCAAACAAAGAAATCCTTGGGCAATTATAGTGTCCCCTCACATGCTCTCAATATGCCTTACCAGAGCCTCTTGGTCCAGTGATGATTTTTAGGCTGGATATTCTTGCATCTATTGAAATCTTTGTACATGTTAACTGTTGTTGTCAAGTTGCAAATTCAGCTGATGGCTCAACTGTCCTTGTCTTCTGGTTTGGACTTAAAGTTTACTTGCTTGCTGCTGCAACCCGAGATTTAGGTTAAATATTACTACCCAACAACATCAATGTATTATCAGTATTCTGGTTTTACTAAAGACAAAGCACTGTACCAGCTACCAGGAAAATTACAAAGAAAACTCTCTTCCAGCTGAAAACACATCTAAGTGTATGTTCACAGCTTGGGGCCCAAGATTTCAGCAAATCCATCTACTCATGCTAAGCTTTCAAAGCTGAGAAAACAACACAATAAATCACAGTATTATAACTTTATATTACTCATTCTACTTAAAACATATTTCAGTTAAACAACCAATATCTGCTAAAAGTAAGGTTTGTGCAAGCGTTCTTATAAAAAACATAATTCAGAATATTCACTACTATTTGCAACATGTACAACTATTTTACATTCAGGAACAATTATTTCAGAAAACTGAGTAAGAACAAAAGATATTCAATTACTCTCAAAGAGCCTGTAGAATCCTTCTTACCAGCACTATGCATGACCTAGTGATTTCTAGCATCCAAAAAAATTTTCTTTCAGACCTCTGAGACCTTATTACATATGGCACATTCACAACCCCCCCAGACTGGATATAAATCTCATTTTAAACACCTTGTTGCTGTTCTCCACTTTCTCCCGCAAACACTGCAGAAAACTGCCAACACAGACAGCAGAATTACTGTCAGGAGTGATATTTAAAGTTAGCCTATAGACATTAAAATACTGATTTGGTTTAGTTTAGAGATAATGAGTTAAAGGTTTCCATGTTGCAAAAAAGATAGGCCAATTACAGTTCCCTTCTTTTTGTACTGATTCTACAATTTAATGGGCACATGAAACTTCCATTAACAATTATGGGACTTCTGTGCATGCTCTGCAGAGAAAATAAAGCCCTGTAAAGTTTTTTCCTATAAACAGCATGAAATGAATGGAGAAATATAATAATCTCAAAGAAGTAATGCAAATAGCAGTATACTGAATGAGAAAAAATCTGGGGGAGTGATCCTGGTGCACAGGGAGTAAAATAAAAGAGCAAAACATACACAGTGCTAAACAAGACAACAAAAAAAAGTCAGTTCAGAAAATGACGTTGCAGGTACATTGGTCCAGAATACTTGGAAACTAAATATCTACAAAATACATAAAGCAGAGACATTAAAAATATTTTAAGACTATTGATGATTGATGGACCAAATGAAAGAAAAATTGAAACAAAATACTTGTCAATGGGCTAAAAATAAGTAATTTACAAAACACCTGAGGACACAATGACAGTGTTAGTATATCTGTAGAGTGCCAATATTAATAAATAAATTTTAGGGGTATTTGTAGTACTGTTTATAATGTTATTTTAGTTGCACTAGCCATGGTTTTGAGATTTTACCTGACTGTTTGAGGTAGTCATGAACTTCCATCTAACAGATCTTAACCCAGGCCATTCAGCTGGATCAAAGCACATTTGGCTCGATTCTTAGTTGCATTCTAGCTTTTATTCATGTCCCATTTTTGCAATTAATTCTTAGTGCTTATGCAGTACACAGCTGACTTGACACAGCTGACTTGACACAGCTATTTCCTATGTTCGTCCTTGAGAACAGAAGGGTTACTAGACCTAGGCAAGTATACAACAGAGGAATACTTCCCAGTAAGTCTCATAGGACATGGATGAATTTTGCATAAAACGCTGAGGATGGATTCCAAGGGTCATGATGAACAAGTTAACTCAGCTCTTGTTAACAGAAGTAAATCGAAAAAAAAATCACATACTTGTAGAAATAATTTTCGCAATGCCTATTTTATCATCACAACACAACATTCAGGATTCTTGAGAGTTTCTCTGATCATGCCATTGGGAAATCATGAATTAAAAGTATAATTTGACTGCATTTTATTTTCATTTTGTCAAGTCAAAACTGCTATTCACTGCATAAAATGTATAATGTACTACGTTCACATTTGCACAATTTTTCTAAAATTACATTTATCAAGAAAAATATTATAACTTAAATGCTAGTTCAAGGACCCCCAAATAAAATCTACACATTGTGTTTATATCTTTGGTATTTATTTCTGTAATGACTTTCTGTTTGATGTATTTTCTCATGCTTCCTAATTTCAGAAGACTTACAGCTAAAATATCAACCATAAATAATTTGCTCTTTATATAGCTTTATGAGGGTCTTTTTTTTTTTTTTTTTTTCCTCATAGCTTTTGTTGGTTTTGATTCTTTTCAACAAAACTGATTATCATTTAATATAAGCAAAACCTAAAAGGTTGGAATTTTGGGCAAATTTTGTGGTTTGGTTTTCGGTTGTTTTGGTGCTGGTTCCCCATGATACATACACATGCATAAACACATATGATCATAGATTTTGTATGTTTGTGTTATTTATAGCATATTGTTTTGAATTTGGTGGTTCATGTTTTATTATTAACTCCTCTGAGACATGTAAAACATACATGAAAAAAAACATGAAATGAAAAGCATAGTGAACTAAGACAAAGTATTCCTAAAGACATAATTCAATATTGCTTTCATATACATCTAGGTTTTAAATACATGTATCTGGAAAGAGGGAGGAAAATAAAACAAACAAACAAACAAACAAACAAACAGAATTTTCCCTTGACAATATTTCATATTGTCAATAAACATCATATTTGTTCTAAAGAGTGTCAGAGCAAATCTGAGCCTACTTATACAAGAATATAAGTTTAGGGGAAAAAGAAATTTAAATCATCTTTCTATCAGGGGTACAGTGTTGTCCAGACACTGCATGAAAAACATCTGTCAGTATAGTTGAAAACTAAAGCTGTGAAGAGTAATGTTAAGTACTGCTTAAATGAAATTTGTTGATTGTCTTCTGCACCAAGAGACAGGTTGAGAAAGCAGTAAATGAGTAAAAGACAGTAAATGAGCTTTTTCACAGAAAGGGTTCAAATAGCAGAATGCCATAACTCACCTGAATGATGCGTTTCTCATCCATTATTGCCCTGGAAAATCTATAACCTCTATTCATGTGTTCCTCTGCAGAAAACATAACACACATTCCTGCCACACTCAAGTTTTACTCTAAAGCACATCCTGTCCCACACTTCTTTAAGCTCTTAATAATCATATAAACTGTAACATAACATTTATGAACATACTCACATACTCTTCATAGCAACATTTCATAGCAATTTGAGAGCAATTTTTTTTCTCAAAAATCTGAGAACACCAACTTTCCAAACCACAGAGCTGTAATCCACCTCAGTGTAATCCTCAGTCTCAAACCTTAATGTTTTCTGTGGAAAACATTTGGGGGACAATTAACAAAGTTGTCTTCACACTGATGTTAAATTTTAACAAGTGGACTTCTTCATGGAAAATAAAAACAGCCATCACTACCAACAACAATGCCAAACACAACAACAACAACAATTAAATGCAGGTGAGAGGGGAGAAGGTTGGAGGCAACTGGACAAAATATAATCAAGAGCATCTTTCCATGCCATTTAAAAAATGTAAATCTTTCCATACATTTACATGATCTCTCTAGAAGCGTCGGTAACTGTACTTTGCAATGAAGACTTTAGTCTGCCTACTCTACTCTATTTGTAGAAAAGGTCCTCAGGGGAGTCACATTAGCTTAGCTCTTCCCAAAACTTCAGATAGAGCAGTCTGTTTTGCCCCAGAACTACCTAGTTCCATTAAAAAATGGGAATCCTAATGACATTTGCCTCTTGCCTCCAAAAAAGAGATTGCTTGGCCCTCACCACCTTGAACCACCTTGAACTTTATTGAATGGATTGCCAGTATTACAGATGATTTTGCACAACCAGTGTCTCTTTTCACCTTGCTGAATGCACTGAGGAGAATTACTCTGTGTTTCTAAACACAGTGGTGTAACAATAACAGAACCTATAAGACAATGAAACAATTTACATGGCAAATCTGCAAGACCAACTGCTGTGCTTTCTCCCACCTGTAAGGAGCACCCTTCTCAGAAGTGAGAATCCCTCCCCCTCCACCCTTGGCAATTGACCTGATATGGTATAGAATAACTTCTTGGCCAGACTGCCTCCTCATAGCTGCTGTAAAAATTGACGGAATCAGGACAGTTCCTTTTACTTTTTTTTTTTGTTGTTGTTGTTTTACAAAGTTTATTATATAACATTATTTTTCTTACTGTACTGTATTTGCAACGTGTGAAAAGATAAAACAGTCTAACTTAAAAATTTCTGATGCATTTCTGTTCCGTTCTGAAATGAGTTTTAGTTTGATGTCAGGCCTAGGATTTAAG
>VZUA01047461.1:3231-15482 GCA_013401035.1 Horornis vulcanius
AGTTATACTGTGCAAGTCAGAATTGTTTGGGTTGGAAGGGATATCTAAAGACCACCTAGTCCAACCTCCAAAATGTCCCGTTTCTGTTGCTGTTACCATGGTTTGCATTAAAAAAAAACCTTTCCTTTGTTCATCCCCATCGTGGATCTGTTTCCCCATCATGTCTACTCATTAAATGTTTTGCAAAAACTAACAGAGAAGCCATCCCAGTATAGGATACTGAGAAGACTGGTAGGATTTTGTGGTCATTGAAATGTAACTATGACATCTACCCAAAAGTGCTACTCAAAGAATGAGGAGTGAAATAAAAGAAAAACTACTACATTTATGGACAAGCAGACGGTACCAGAGAGCCCCTACCCTTGGATTATCTGTCCATCCAGGGACCTGGGTAAAACAACCAAACAGATTTACTGGTTTATGGGCATTCTTCTCTTGCTCACCGATAGATGGGAGCAGAGATTTCTCTACTCATGAAATTTTCAGGCTACAACGCTTGCAGTTTTTTGTGCACTGTGAGGGGCAAAAAATAAAACCAAACAATGTCAATATAGCTCATTCATGTGTCTATTTATTTCTTCTCCTTCAGGAGTAGGATATTGTTTTGTTTAGTGGCATACAGATGGGGTTTGTAATGGGAGTCAAATAGAAAGCAGCAGTCAGCACTCTTGTATTCTTTAACACTAGAATTCTCTGGTTTAGTATCTAGAACTGGTCAGAGAGTATTGAATTAGTTTATAACCCCTATTGTTATTTCCCATATTAAGAGTATGTTTTGCTTGGATCCAAGCCTTTACAAAAGCCATTAAATGTGTACTAAACTTCCATTCATTTTTCTTACAAGATCAAAGAGGAGAAGCTGCCCAGATGTAAATAGCTAAGCCTCTAATGAGATGATCAGTGAATTGTTTCTCTCTTGTGTTAGAAGCATTTAAATTACAACATTGCACTTAGGGCACTCTGCACTTCTGACTTGTGTAGCAGGATCCCAGCACCTAACACAAGCCAGGCAAATAACTTCAGCAATTAGCTTTCAGCATAGGTCCCTGCCCTCTGACCTCTGCTGTTCATCAGAGGGAGCCAAATGCTTTGTTGAACAATATTAATTGGGCCTGGCACTCCTCTACGGCCGGGCACATCACAAGCAGTTTCTAACAGCAAGGTGCTGTTTGCAATAAGCAAAATCTCGTGTATTTTCTGCTCAATAGAAGCCTGACTTAGCCATACTGGAGGTGAAATGAAGCCTGATCTGTGGAAACCTCGGAATGGTAGTGCAGCACCTGCTCAGGTGCCACTTGTGGGACACTGTCAGGACTCCTCCAAACTGCCAACGAGGAAGAGGAGGATCAGTTTGCATAGCCTGAGGTTGGTTGGTTGGTTTGGGGGATTTTTTGTTAAATCCCTCTATTCCTGCATAAATATTTTGTGCAAGCATAGTAGGAATATAAATTTAAGTGCCCCTGGAGCTACCTATAAAGACAAGGGGTGGTGGGACAGAGAGTAAAGAAAACCTCTGTCCTGCCCAGCTTTGGGACATGGGCTGGTATTTACACCAGTACAACCTGGAGGTGAGCTCAATGTGAAGTGCTGCTACCAGTGATGTCTGCAGAAGTAGAACATGGTGCTGAGGCAGGAAGAGAGGATTTCCTCTCTGCTGCCCCTCCTCTGCACCTCACCCCAGACAGGGGCCTTTGTTGGGCAGCAGTGGGATGTAACCAGGGAGATGCTTTGCCTGAGCTTCTGCCCAGTTCCCAGTCAAGCCCTTTATTCCTTATTTGTTTTTCATTCACTGATGTTCACTACTATGTTCATAAGTTAGAGCTGAAACTTCCGGAGACAAGCATGTGCTGGGAGCATGTGGAGGTTTCAAGAGAGAGGCATCCAAGCTCCTGAAGAGAGCCTAAAGAAAATGTACTTGCCTAAACTCATTCAATCTTCTTTTAAGAGATTTCTTCTTTATATTAAAGGTGAGTTTACCACCTTTCCTATGAACCCAGCCTTCCAAGACATAGAAACCTTCCTGTGTTTTGATCTTGTCCCAGGGTGTGATGCCTTTGAACAGCAATTCTCAGCTTTTTTTCATGTAATTTGCCTTACTCAAGGGGAAAGGTCTCTCCAGCTCCCTTTCATGACAGGGCTTCTCTGAAGCAAGGGTCTAAAGTGATGATTTTTTTTTTAATTCTGGCAGTAATCCTGCAGATAGCACTGCTCTTAACTTGCATGGCTAGAGTAGAAGTTGCCAAAGCTCTGGGAAAAAAAAAAAAAAAAAAAAAGAGAAAGAGGAAAACAAAGGCAGCTGACTGCATGCCAGCTTTACAAGTTTAAAACTCTGATTTGTAGTTTGGGTGTCTTCCAAATTTATCAAAGCTATGCCTTCATTCTAGTAATAAGCTCCACTAGAAACTAAGCTCTTCAACACAAAACTGACTTTAGACTTCCTAATTTAACAGTTACAGCAGCCTTTCTGAAATGATAGTTTCTGTTAGTGATGAGTTAAAAATTAAAATTCAAACCTTGTCCTGCAAGAAAGAGCAGTTTCACACATTTTTAGACTGCTTATGGTAACATGGAAGAGGAGTACTGCAAAATCACCCAACAAAACATCAGATTAAGATGCCCTAGTGATTCAAAATTTAAGGATGCCAGTGCTCCCTACCTTGTGTGCCCCTTCTGATCTGCAAGCCAGCAAAAGCCCTTGTGAAACTTGACTGCAGAGGCTCCAAGCCCAGACTGGGCTTTGCACTCAGGGTTTTGGGCTTTGGCAGCCCCATGGGCATTTTGGTTTTACATAATCAGCTCTTTCTGTTATAAGTTGTGGGCTTCAGATAACAGCAGTGAAAAACAAATTCAAGTGGAAGCAGCACCCTGGGTACAGACTGAGACAGAAAACATTCAGAAAAACAAAATATTTCTTATTTCTTGTAATCACCTGTGTTACAGCAATCAAGTGTTGACTGTTGTTTGCTGACAACTTGCTTTGCAGGAAAAACAAAGGGAAAGAGAGAGGAAAAGAGGGTTTTTCTGCATTTCTGATAAATCTGTAGTTACGGCCTTCAGTGACAGATTTGCCAGCAACAAATAGTAAGACAAATATCTGCAATTTGAAGTGTCTGGAAGCAAACCCATACATGGCTTCCCTGTATGTACAGGGCTTGGACAGGAGCACTCTTTGCTGGGTTGGGAACTGGCTGCATGGCTGGCCCAGAGAGTGGTGGTGAACAGTGCTGCATCCAGCTGGGGACAGTCACCAGTGGTGTCCCTCAGGGGTCTGTGTTGGGGCCAGCTCTGTTCAGTATTTTTGTTGATGACATGGAAGAGGGTATTGAATCTTTCATTAGTAAATTTGCAGACGACACTAAGCTGGGAGCGTGTGTTGATCTGTTGGAAGGTAGGATGGCTCTGCAGAGAGACCTGGAACGGTTGGATGGATGGGCAGAGTCCAACAAGATGAAGTTTAATCAGTCCAAGTGCCAGGTCCTGCACTTTGGCCACAGTCACCCCCTGCAGCGTTACAGGCTGGGGATGGTGTGGCTGTATGGACACAATGCTGTCCCGAGGGAGACGCAGTGATCACCACGGAGTCGGAGCGGGAAAAGAGAAAGTTTAATTTTTCTTACAACTTATATAGATTTCTAGAAAGGAGACCACATTGGAAGACAGAGGTCCAACCTCTTCACTTCCACTGGTCTAAGAAAGTGCCCATCAATTGTCCTTTCACAGAAAGGAATGTAAAAACATGATAAAGAGTACTATAAACATTACTTTGTTTACATGAAGTTTCTGACTCCAAGGCTGAAGGCTGTGAAACAAGGCGACATGGCTGGACAGTGCCAAGAGGAGAGAGAGGGACCTGGGGGTGCTGGTCAGCAGCCGGCTGAACACGAGCCAGCAGTGTGCCCAGGTGGCCAAGAGAGCCAATGGCTCCTGGACTGGATCAGGAATGGTGTGGCCAGCAGGAGCAGGGAGCTCATTCTGCCCCTGTACCCGGCCCTGGTGAGGGCACACCTGGAGCGCTGTGTCCAGCTCTGGGCCCTCAGTTCAGGAAGGACCTTGAGACGCTTAAGCATGTCCAGAGGAGGCACCGAGGCTGGAGAGGGGCTGGGAATACAAACCCTGTGAGGAATGACTGAGGGAGCTGGGGGTGTTCAGCCTGGAGGAGACTCAGAGGTGACCTTATCACTCTCTACAACCTCCTGAAGGGTGGCTGTGGTCAGGTGGGGGTTGGTCTCTTTCTCCAGGCAGCAACTGACAGAATGAAAGGACACAGTCTCAGGCTGCATCAAGGGAATTATAGGAAGAAGTTTTTCACGAAAAGAGTGATTAAGTACTGGAATAGTCTGCCCGGGGAGGTGGTGGAGTCACCATCCCTGGTCATGTTTAAAAAAAGACTGGATGTGGCACTCGATGCCATGATCTAGTTGAGGTGTTAGGGCTGGGTTGGACTCGATGATCTTGAAGGTCTCTTCCAACCTACACATTCTGTGATTCTGTGATTCTATGATCTGCTTTTGTTTGCAGAACCTTTCCCTCTGGATGAGAAGCCAGGAACAGGAAAGCATTTAGAGCTAGGAAAACCACTGTACTTCTGTCTATAAAGCATTGACAGGATTTTTATGTGGAGCCCTAAAGAGAATGACATGCAGTTCTTTTTTTGGTTTTTTTTTTTTTTTTTTTTTTGCCAAGGAGGAGAGCTCAGATGTTTGCAAGTAAAACAGAATAAGCTCAGGCATTGAAACTTCTTCCTGAAATGTGTCTGGTGTCTGATGCCATGGCACATCCCTCAGCATATGTATTGTGCACCCTTGGGCTGTCCTGGGCACTGCTGGGACACTGCTAATGGCACCCATGGCACAAAAGGGAAGGTAATTAGCAGAGAATGATTATTGCTGCAGCTAGAAAGTAGACAAATAATCTCTTGGGTTTCAATACATTGCCTCAGTGTTTTCAAACCAGCACCTAATCTTCCCAGACCCCACTCTGGCTGTTCCTTTCTTTCTTTTCTTTCCCCCGCCTTTTTGCAGGGACTGTGGCTTATTTTGATTCACTCCATTTCTCTCCTCTCAAACAGCCACAGGGCAGACTCGCTGTTGCCAGGGATATGGTCAATGCATGTGACATTGTGCCACCAAAAACAATCCCATTTATTTCTGGTGTGATGCTGCTGAAATCAGCACAGCCAGGCTGGGAGCAGGAGACCTCAGTCAGCCGCGAAATTTTGTGAGAAGAATTTTCCTTAAAGGAAGTGTTCTTAAAAAATAGCTCTCAGGGAGAAATGTGCAGGTTTTGCTCGTAAAGTGGTTGTTGGCAAAGGTTTCCTTGCGAAAGTCCAGTCAGAGTATCATGGGGGATGGTAAACACGTGCCATTTTGACAAGAAATTAGTAGGCTACATAGCACTGTGGAAAATATTAGACTTTCTTCTTCCCTGACCTCAAAGAGCCGGTTAGGAGATTAAGAATCACCAGCTCTCAAAAGTATAGCTGTTTTACCAAAGTTCAATTAATGAAGAATAATATTTTGGGAACAAGAGAAAACACCTCTGTAGCACGTGGGGTGCTAGGAATAGATGGAAAGTTGCCTGGATAAACAGCTCAGCAACTCTGGGATGAATTACAGGAGTATTTGTATGTGTGATTGCCCATCTGTGTAAAACAAGACATGCAGTCACACAGAGGAACGATGTTCAGGGCAGACCTGTGGGGCTGTTATTAACTTGCTCCAGGACAAGACCTGTCCCATCATATCCAAGTGTGACACAAGGAAGTTGAGACAAATCTATGTAAGTAAATAAATAGAGGAGGAGGCCTCACTGGGAGGAAACTCAAGGTATGCTATCTACATCTGTTTTTCTGGGTTTGGGGTTTATTTAGACTCAAGCCAGATTTTGGACTGTTACTTCTCCACTTGAAGTTTTTTTGGCAGTTCCAGGAGGGCTGAAGGCTCAGATCCAGCGGGTTCCTTTCAGCTGCATGGGCCACGGGCACTGGCAGGGTGTGGGGAGCTGCAGGACTTCAAACCAGGGATGCTGTCAGGAACTCTGCCTTGCACAGCTCCCCTCTCAAGTACCAGCTGCAAAATGTCAACAGCACATTCCTCAGAGAACACAATTAATTAAACGAGGCCTAATTAATTAGTGTCAGGAAAGCAGATGTAGCAACTATGGCAGAAGTAAACAAATGTACATATTGTAAATTGTTCTGCAAAGTATTTGTTCTGGAATCCCTGTGGCCCTTTCACTCCTCCCCACGATGCTATTGGGAAGGCCATCAGGGAAAATGTAGAGATAAACTGCAAATTGATGAGGAACTAATGTACTTTTATAAGTTTATATCTCAGGAAAACAATCAGCAAACAGACTCCTTTATTAACCGCTTGGGACTTGGGGGTGAAATACAATCCTGATATTTAATTTCCAGATCATGCAACATCACGTGCCACAAATAAGTCAACTGTTTAAAAGTCTGTTTAATGTGACTGTGAAAAAGCAAACGTGGAGCCACACCAGTCTGGGGTTTGAGTGGAGCCTTTAGACTTTATAAAGGATCTGCATTGAATGAAATCTCTCATACCTTGTAGATATATGAGGATGCTCCAAGTTCAGTATAACAGACACTGGAATAGTGAAACACTTGAAAAATTCAGATAGAAAAATTTCTGAGTTGCCTTTCAAAATTTCTTCAAGATGATAAAGAGGACAAATTTGGCTGGTTAGGGACGTAGCTGTAGAAGCAAATGGGACTAATGTACTGGAAGAAGCAGCTGAGATACTAAGAAACCAAGAGTACTGTGTGTGAAAGAAAATGCATTGCACAGCCAGTGCCATGCTGAGGGGAAGAGCCCCATGGGCAGCCAGGAACAATCACTTTCTAGAGCTCAACAGATTGCCCTTCACTGTGCTCTTTTTTGTTCTGTTGGTAATAATGGCTTTGGTGCAGAGAGGATGGGAGCTGGGATGTACTTTAGGGTAGAGTGAGCTCATTAATAGATACTGTGAAGAAGATGTGAAGGTGGGAAATACCCCCTTGCCTTGGTGAAGAATTGAAGGATTAAGGGAGGCAGCAGCAGCCTGTGGCTGGGGTGCTGCAAGAGGGAACTTGCAGTCAGAGGCCACTCACTGCTCTTCCCACCTCTTTGTGGTTCCCCTTTTTTCCCCAGATGATATTGATACAAATAAAAAAGAGAGGCTTCCATAGCCCATGCCAGGATATCTCCTTTAGTGGTGCAGGTGACAGCATTTCCTGTGCAAAGGACTGCCAAGTAACGAGCTGCTCATGAATGCTGCTCCAGGGCTGTGGGCTGCTCCCCACCATGGTGAGCGCATTGCCCTGCTTGTGTGAGATATATGAGGATTTTGGGCTTTGTGTTATGGGCTTTGTGCTTATGTGAGTTTCTCCTTGCTTTCAAAAGCCACGATTTAAAGGTGAATACCTCTGTTTTATGATAGTGCAGTGAGCTGCCAACTTCCTGAAGTGAATGAGTTTGGTTTCTGTTCACAAACATTCACTTCTTTAGTGCTTGTCTCAAACAATTTTTGTTCCAGTGAGAAAATGAGCAGTGAAAAGGTGAAACAAGCAGTGAGAAAAGTAGTGAGAGAAGGGAAGGTACAAATAGAATAGCTAGAACAAAGTTTAAAACCATTCCAAACAAACCTACCCACGGTAAGATGTGTGAGAAGAGGAAAGGCAGCCTCCTCCTGGGCCCAGCCATAGGATGGAGAATCTGTTCAGGCAGCTGACAAGGCAGATGGATAATTAGTGCCATGGGTTAGGACCTGGGCAGGCACTGCTGGTGACCTGGCAGTTGCTTTTGGCACTTCACTTGGAAATCTCTTCCTCCTGCTTTAGGTATTGGCAGAGCAGCACAAGACCATCTTGTATTAGGGACTGGGGCAGCAACAAGAGCACTTGACTTTTTTGGATCTTAAAAGGAAAACAAAGCCTTTAAAAGAATGTTTGAAATCCTCCTTTTTAATTCTCTCTCAAAGTCTGAATTCTCCCCTTTTAAATGGGACACAGGGCTCTTTTTCTTCCTCTTCTCTGTCACTTAAAAATTTACTTTTTTTGTGTGCATTCTAATGCATTTTAGAGGTTTTACAAGACAGCTCTGCCAGCTGTCAGCTTCCAGCTACAGCTTCTGTGATCTGAGCACCTATTCAGGCAATGGTAACTTTACATTAAATTGTCAATGACAGGTTTTACACAAACAGAAAATATAAATAATATCTGGGGACTTAATGCACTAAAAGCCAACCAGCTCTCTGTAACATCCCATCCTATTAATGTTCCTTGTTTCGTATTTTAGATAACACTTAAGAGACAGGGGGATAATTAAGGTAGTTGAATGAAATGCTGATAATAAAGAATGTTTTCTTGTTTGTAAAAAGTCACTGGTCAAATCATACAACCTCCACCTATGCAGGAATTCTGAGAGTGAGTCCAGCACCATTACTGCATTTCAGAGCTCAAGAACATTTGTGGACAGTAGATGTCCACAGGCATCACCTTTTCTGCCTCTTCCATTGCTCTGCCCTTGTGCTGCAACCACACAATGCTGCCAATGCCTTTCCAAATCCCTGTTCTTTTTCAACAGACAAGCCAAAAGCAAATGGTATCAAATTTGGCCAGGCAGGGCAATGTCAAAACGAGGCCCAGCAGAGTGGTATGGCTGCAGTCTTTGCTACCTGCCTACAGCTGAACAGGTTCCATCCTCATATCCTGTATATTTGGCTTAATTGGCCTGGCCTTTCCAAAGAGAGGCAACAGCACTGATTTACTGCACTGTATAAATGTGTTTATAGCTTGGCACCAGCACACTTACACTCACTATTTTCCAGCATGGATTTCCAATAAGCCCTTTGCTCAAATGAGTCTATTAACTTTAAAGTGCCTGAAGGTGAAATTGAATTATGAGAGGCAGTCTTTGGGGGTTGAAGCCCAGAACAGCTGGGAAAGGCTCCTAGAGTCTTCTGTTAGTACCTGTTGTGGTTGATATTTATATTAAGGAAAAATAATGTAGAAAGTAAAAGTAAACCTGGGACACACATGGCCTCAGCCTGAGCTGCCTTTCACTTCAGCTGGTGCTCAGACCCATCCTGTACCACAGGATTATTAGAGCAGCCCCCGATTTAAGCCAATGTGCAATTAGAACATAACCGATTCCTTCCTTATGAATTTAACTTCCAAGAGTCATGTTTCCCTGTTTCTGCAGTGGGGCACCACAGCCTGGGGAGAAGCTCATCTGACCCTTTGGCAGTGAATTTCATGGCTCTGGTGTTCTGCTGGGACACACTAGCTTCTCCTCTGCCAGCCTGGAGGGCTGCACAGAGCTGCTCTTGGAGCCGCTCAGTGCTGCCCTGCTTGCTGCTGGAGGGATTGGGATACTTCCATGTGGAACACCAATTATCATCCCTGCAGGGATGGGAAACCAGGCAGAAAGTTTTAGCAGATCCCTAAGTACAGTCCATAATTACCTACCTGTACCTGTTCAAGATTACATTTCTCTAGCTAAGGAATAAAACTGATTTCTAGTGTCTGATAGCTTGACTTTATCTGGAATAAGAAAGATAACACCCATGGAGGAAAAAAAGATTCATAGAGAATGGAATTAAACTAGGAAGAGTAGATTTTTGGATGAATGTCAGGGGTAAAATTGCCATGGTAATGTCTGCTAAACTGTGGAATGGTCTCCCAGGGTGAGTGTTGGAGCCCCAGTGTAAAGAATTAAAACAGCATCAGGCAAAGCCTCAGGAAATCAGTGTCTGAGGAGGCAGCATGGCCCAGCTGTGGCAGCACAGGGACTGTGCCTGTGGAGGAAATGCCCACTGTCCATATGCTGAACTTGTTCTTGTCCTGTAAAATTTGTTGTATTGCTCAGGTGATCTGTAGGGCTTTAAATCCTGCCTGCATTTAAATTATTGGGCTAATCCAGCAGCAAGCCCTCAGAGGACACCAGTGACTCTGGCTGATGATCCCCTGTCCCATCCTCAGCACGTGATACCTTAAAAATTCTTCAGACTCACAAGAGTCCCATGAGAAATTGGGTATTACTGGGCATTTCTCCTTTTGCTTTTACAATTTTTTTATCCCAAGTTATAGGCTGATCCAAGGAAGTATGGCTGCTCTGTCAGTTGGGACCTACTTCCTTTCCACTCCAGTTACTTTTTGTGCCAGTAAAATGCTTGTGTGACAAGTGAAAAAAAAATCCCTGCGCACCAAGGTCAGGGTGCACTCTCTCTCTCTCTCTCTCTCTCTCTGGGGAGATCAGCTTGCATTGCCTTGTTTCTGGATGACATCCATATGAAAGACCTGCAGACATAATGACAGGATACAGTTTTTAATTAAAAAATATAATGTGCTGTTATCACATCATTAAACAAATTGAATTTGTGAATTTTTGCAGAGTACCTAAATTTAGAAAACAGTATTTTTTTGTGCAGTATTTCTTAGACCTGCTGTGATGAGTAAATACTGGATTGCATAGGCAGTTAATTCAGAGTAAAGACAGTGGGATTAAATGAGGGAAAATCCACAAACTTGCTTTGTGTAACACTCAGACACCTCACACTGTGTGAGAGATTTTACCATCCAAAACAAAGGTGTGGACATGTGCTAGTCATGAATCTTTTAGCTCTTCTCTTGAAATTCTTGTTTCTGCATAAAAGAAACAGGAGTAGAGAAGCAGTGAGTGAGGAAATGCTCCCTCTCCAGTCTGTTTGGACTAAGTGTGGGAAGTTGAGGGGGAACATGGCTGGCTGAACCTGACCTAGGGCTGTGCAAGCAAATCCATCTCCCATGGCTTGCCTCCCCCTGAACCTGGAGAACAGAACCTCTGTAGATAAGCAGGATTGCTTCAAAGATACGTGCTGGCAATCNAAACAGGAGTAGAGAAGCAGTGAGTGAGGAAATGCTCCCTCTCCAGTCTGTTTGGACTAAGTGTGGGAAGTTGAGGGGGAACATGGCTGGCTGAACCTGACCTAGGGCTGTGCAAGCAAATCCATCTCCCATGGCTTGCCTCCCCCTGAACCTGGAGAACAGAACCTCTGTAGATAAGCAGGATTGCTTCAAAGATACGTGCTGGCAATCACAGTTTTCTTTTGTAACACAGAATATGTGCAGCCCCGGGATTTTGTCCAACCATTTAGACCAAGGCATTCAGTTGCCTGTCTTTAGCTCCCGGGCACCAGTCCTGAGGCACTGTGACAGAGTCTCATGGTTTGAGTCTGTTCAGGGAAAAAAAGTGCCTCTTGCCACTCACCAGGTATGTTGGAGGGCTCAAAAACAGACATGGAAAGGCAATGGCCATGGCTACTCTCCTGGCTCTTCACAGATGTTGGCTTTCCCATTCCTCAGGTTAAACTGCTGCTACTTCACAGTGCACTTCATCTTCTGGAATGAGGTTGGCACCATTTATTTGTCATCTGTATTTTTTTCTATATTTGTTGGGTGTTTTATAGTCTGGAAAGCTTATCCCCAATAAATTTTGGTTTTACTTGACTGGTTCCACTTGCATGGTAACTCCCTTCCAGTATTTCCCATCATGGCTCAGAATGGCTGGGAGAGCCAGCCAGGATCTCAGTGGAGCTCTGCAGCACAGGTTCACCAGAGATGCCTGATCCAGCAAAACTCTACATCAGCCTGAGACACAAGATAAATAACTGCAATGGAAACTGAATCTTTCATTTGCTCTTTGTATTTTCTGCCCTTGCTTTGGATTTGTTTTCTTCTCTTTTCTTCCCTTGCAATTGTCAAGGCAGCATCTGGGAGTTTTATGAAACAAATGTTACCCATTAAAAGCCCATTGCTGCCTGCCAGAAAGGAAAATGGCATCTTATTGAAAACAACATGTAATGATTATTGCTGTCTTATTGCAAGTTATGCCCTTGAAAAGGGTTAGGGACTTACTTAGTAGTAACTGATGGTGAGGAAAAGCCTGACTAAAGAGAAAATAAACTATTGCATTATTTTTTACACAGCTTCAAACACCATCATACAAATGCCTGGTCTGTTGTGTTTATAGCTGTGTTTACAGTTGCATCAGGGACAAGGAACAACACTTTTCTCATGGCGTTTTTGTTGCCTCAGTGTTGGAGTCACAAATAATTCCTGTCTGGTTTCACATAGCAGCCTTGGAGCAGCAATGGGGACTCCAGCCTGACCAGGAGATCACAAATCCAGTCATGAGAGTAAAAGACCCCTGCACACACAGCACCTCTTGGGCACTGCCTGGGGACACTCTGCCTCCAAGAACACCCAT